>JAODUP010000027.1:0-145000 GCA_025642065.1 Paralvinella palmiformis | reverse complement strand
TTGGCTCCTTCATGCGAGAATAACAGGCAGGCTTTCGGAAAGGAAGATCTTGTGGGGACCATATTCTTACACTGCGGCAAATCATGGAACAGTACCAGGAATAGAATACACCAGCCTCTGCAAATTTCATTGATTTCGAAAAGGCTTTCGATAGCATTCGCAGAGGCTCTCCCTGGTGTATTCTCTGCCATTACGGAATCTCCTCCAAGGTTGTGAGCACAATTAAGCTGCTCAATGGTGATTTTAGGTCTAAAGTCATTCGTGGCTAAAACCTGAAATAACGAAAGGCGTCAAAAAGGAATACATATTAACCCCCTTCCACTTCTGCCTTGGAGTCGAATGGGCCTGAAAAGAAACAACATTAGGAACAAAAGCTGGCGTCAAGTGGACCTTCATAGAAGCATTCGATGACGTGGATTTGACATAGTTCTTGTCACGCTGCTATAGAAACACCCAAACCAAAAGTGAAAATCTTGCCAGAAATGCTGGAAAAATAGGATTAATCATAAACCCCAACAAAACAAAGGCACTGAAAAACAACAGCCAAACAGCAGATCCCATAGAGATTAGAGAGCATATCATTGAAGAGGTGACTGAATTTGCCTATCTGAAGTTAAAGCAAGGATCAGTAAGGCCAGAGCGGCTTTTGCGGCATTAAAGAATATCCGGACGACCAATAAGATCAGCAACAGAACCAAACTTCATCTGTTCAGGAGTGTATTACTCTATGCTGCATAATATGTATATTAATCGTTTTCTACACTTATTGTTATACATGCGTCTAGTTTATTATAAAAGTTCCAATTGTCGCATCTGCGTGTGTGTAATGTTTATTTACTACGAAATAAATAAATTAAATTAAAACAAAATTTATAAATTATATATATATATATATATATATATATATATATATATATATATATATATATATATATATATATATATATATAGCCCTTCAGTAGGGAATAGAATAGACGACCCCTTACAAAAAGTAGGCAGCACCTCACCTGTGGTGGCCTGTAAAAACGCCGCAACACCATTGCCGAAGCTTAGCTGAATGGAGGTATCGATGCCAGGAGGTGGGTATAGAAGGGTATGGGGCTCTCCCCTGAAAATGTTGGGGAAATGAAGTATTTGGTGTATTCAAGGCGATTTTGTTCGCCAAAACCAAAGTAGCTGACCGATTTTCTGACGATAAAATAGGCAACGAAGGACTGTAAAATAGACAAAGTATGCGCGTCTGCTATTGAAAAAGCTATCTATCTATCTATATATATATATATATATATATATATATATATATATATATATATCACAGTGTGCTAGCTAAGAATGACGTCAACTAGAAGGAAGAAGAAGAAAACAATATTTATGAATCTGTATTCAGGATACAAAAGTGAGAATTTTAATCTCAAAACACATTTAAACGTGACACAAATACTGTTAATATGAAATTAGCTTTTCAACAGTGATGAGCAAAATCTGCTCTATATAAATCAGTCATAATGTTGATGTAGGGTCATAACTTGTATAAACTTGAAGTAAATGTGACCGTTTATTAAATATTTCTGGTGATTTCAATTAATTATCTTATTTTAATGTGATTATTTATTTGATTAATTTCGGGGGATATAGCAGGATTATCGTTTATTCCCAATTGTTGTTTGCTAAATAAATATCAAGTGAATTAAACTGTTGCTTCTGGTCGCTCCTTTTGTAAAAAAATAATGCTATACATTTTGAGCGTTTTAAAACAGCATATAATAACCATGAATGATGTATTATCGTGTTTTTTTTTAACAGAGATATTAGATTATACTTTTCATAAATTCCGCTGCTTTTATTTCATTGTGATATAAACTTTATGTTTATATAATTATAGAAAATTTATAATCATAACGGGAAACCGTATGCAACAAAATACCCTAAAGCAATATGGCTGCACATAATTTATATTACAAATAAAACATTAACCAATAAATTATGATCAAAGGTTCTTTATATCGTTTATTAGTTATCTGTGTACATGTTAACTATGTTAATTAATTTATGGAATAAATTGTGTATAACCTTAATTGTATTTTTTTTTAATATTAAAATTTTATATAAAATGTTTATAGTAATTAATATAGTAATATGTAAAACAATGAATTAGTTTAATTTCATTAACAAGTATTTTGTTGCTTTTTCTTTCTCTCTCTTCCAGCCACAACGACGTTAATTAACCAATGTCAATATACTGTCAAACTCTGCCTCAATATTCAAGTTATGATATATTTAATTAAAATTAGAAAATGTAATGAAAGTATTGTAGACAACCAATAATAACACTACAAAATGGCACGTATCTTTGTGTGGAGAGAATCTGCTGTTACATTTTCTAGTATTTTACCAATGGCTAGCGGAACGTTTGTCTATAGAACCGACCATAAACTTCGCTATTTTACCAAACAGAACGCACGCCGGGGTTAGTAATAGTCGTATATGTTTCTAAACCAGTTTGACATGTTATTCTAACGTCTGAATGTTTTGTGCAAATGGCCCCTTTAGAGAGATCCCCCGTATGCACAAAAGAAGCCATAAAACAACAAGATAAAATATTGAGCTCCGGTGGCCTAGCGGTTAAGCATTCCTACATCTGTGTTATACCGTTTATTATCCTAGTGCAATTAGTTAGCAAATAACTAATCAGATTGACTCACTTTATACAAGTTCAAGCGTTGTTCAACAACGACTGATAGATCTTTATAGGGAAGAATGATCAGAGATTACATTATTGGTTATCATGCAGGGTAAACCTTATCATTTAGTTGAAAGATCCGCATCTTATGAACTTTCCATACCAAATTATGTTTCCTTTATGTAGCATTTTTAATTAATTAAGGCAAGTTGATTGACCGGATGAAATTCTTCCTGGGAAACTAATATGTGCTGATTTTGGTGTTATATTAGTTATCATTTCTGTAGATATGCGTATTATTCAATTAGAACTCGGTAATACATTTAATAATTAAAAATACTAGCTATAGACATACAATATAATACAATACATATAATTCCCTTGAACTGGCAATAATATAATAGCAAAGTGATTTAGAAGTATACAGTCAGACCACTAAAGTCTTTTCTGATCTAACTGGGTTTGGTCTTCGGCTAAAAGTGGCGCACCATGGTGATAGACGAAAGAACTAGGGAATGCCTGCTAATAGTCTCGTGCTGCCCTCTGACGATAACATCTCGATACACATATTCTTCTGACGTCACGAATCTGTGTACGCAGGAATAGATAAACTTCCTGATTGAGACTGATCTAGCTGGTCGATCAGGTGGATTTGTACTCGTTGGTGGAGGTGTTTGAATGATTTGGAAAGGTAATGCATGATATAATAACCGTTGCCGACCAGTGGTTGCTAAGTGTCATATATGAGCACAGATATTAGCAGGAGTGTAAGTGCTTGGCAAGCTAATAACCTCTCCGTCTGAGTAGTGAAGTAGCTGAAAGTCTTCATAATTGATAATTAATTACTGAAGTTTGAAGTAGTTCCCTTTAACAAGTTCAAACGATGGACTTTGTCATTTCACTAATCTAATTCTACATAATTTGAATATACAGTGTGAACACGACTAACTGAAACAACCGCCATAGCCACAGTATCCGCCCATATTGCATTTAGATATAATACTAATCACCCTAATGGCAGTAAATGAGTAATGCCTACACTAACTTCCTACATATTTTATGCTATTCATGCCTGACTAGCCATGTCCTAACAGAACTTACAGATTTATTTCTAGTATGTGTGTGTTTGTAGAAAAGATGTGGTAGTTTGTTGAATGTCGTGTTCATGGTTATACCCTTTAGGCTTTTCTTTGGGATTTGGTGCCAGAGAGAGAATCTTTTTAGCCAAGAAAATAAACCTTAAGATGTAGTCTATGAATATGCGTAAATCAGTCAGAATTGCTAGTACCCAGACTGAGTATTGTTTGCAGAAACAACGGTGAGCTGCTGTGTTTAAGCTGGAGATTGGGTACTTCTTGGTTAGAACTACAATTTTAAGATGTGAACTTGTTTCCACCCAAACATTCACAAATATGTTGTTTTCAAGCTCTGTATTCATACTAATATCAAGATATGTTCGCTTCATACTCTTAGTTTCTCTTTCCCTGCAAATCTAAGCCAGGCAAATTAATATGTAACCCTGGGATGTGCACAGCTCAAACTTGTCATATAAGTGTTGTCAACTTTTAGGGGGTATATACTGCCGCCAGTGATCTGAGTGGTAGTTATATGACAAAAGAATTAGTTTGAGCTTTTACCTGTTGACTTAATAAGAAGCAGGGTTGGGTTTCTTCCTGGAAGAAAGGTATTTCTTCCCTTCCCATGGGAAGAAGTGGGTTTTTACTGGGAAGAAACTTTTCCTCCTGGAAGAAATTAGAAAGAAGCTCCAAAGGGATACAATAACCTAACAATGCAAACTAATATGATATTCACCACCTGCACTCCACTGTATATATATAAATTCACTGTCATGCCCCACTAACCATTGAGGGAGTAGGTGTGACTGCATGTGATTTAAATGGTGGTGCTGTTGTTTGAGTATTATCCCCCTCTAATGTATTAGCTAAACATAGGCAGCGAATGTTTGTCCGGATCTGGCAACTGAGTCATTGGGAATTGATCAATTTGATTTGGAATTGAGTGGAATCGGAATTTGTCTGGTTTGTAATTGTATAGACATGCATGTATCCCTGTATCCATACACTATCACCTCTTCAACCTGTGTCCAAGCATTCTGATGGCTCAGTTTTATGGCTTCAGCCTTCAGGTGGTGGGTTTTAATCCACTTATGGGATATTTTAACCCGGGGAGTTGACCAATTGGTCTGGATGTTTTGTACATTTCAATCCACAGTAAAACACAAATCATCATCATCCTGACATCCGTATTAAATAGTTTTTGCATGTGTTTGTAAATGAAAAACACAAAAATAAAATCATGCTGCTAACATTTCAACCAACCTGTATTTGTTATTATTCTGCCAATGTACTGATTAATAGGTGAGTAGGGGGAGTATTAAGTGATAGTGTGTTGCTGTCATAATAGAAATTTCCGTGACGACTGCGCCATGTAGTGAACGTCCGTTTGCAGGTCTCGTTTCACCGGGTTCACTGAGCCATATGATAAAAACGTTCTTTTACTAATCATGAGATAACAGAGATCACAATGTGTTTCATACTTTGATAACATGTCTATTACACTTCCCAACTTGATGATTTATTTTCAATAACGTGTAGATCTAACTTTTCAGGCAGAAATCAACTTTCAAGTTTCCCCATACACATAATCTTATCTATTTGTAGAAATAATTCTACGTTATATTTAATAAAAATAAAATTGCTACAAGAACTTGGAAATGCATTTAGTTCTGTGAATCCCTCAAAACGTAAATTTACAAACAATTAGTGAATTACACGTCTTGTTCCATGCTGCTACATGGCTTCACTGACCCGCAAATCACAGTAGATGTGGCCTTAGAGTAACCTTCATACAGATTATATAGGGTGCTATATAAATTTTGTATATTATTATTATTACTGAGCATGTGTCACGGAAATTGTCTATTGGCTAGTTTGATATGATGATTCATAAATTGATCAAAAGATGAGTAGGATGGCTGAATATATTGATAAATTTCTGAACCAGAAAGTTTGAATCGTGTCTTTTTTAATTTCGCCTGGAATTAAAATTGGAACCGCTTCTATTGAATTGATAAAATGATTTCATTGGAAATAGAATTAACTTCACATTACGCAGTGCTGTTAATTTGTGAGTGATTCTATCTTACCGTGGTCTAGGAATAATTATAGTTAAAACATTTCATAACTTCCATAGACACAACATTATTTATGTAATTATGGCAAACTGCATGGAGACAGAAATACTACGTCCTCTTACAAGTGACCAATTTTGGCAAGAAAACTCTCGTATAATAAAGGCATTTTGTATGGCTATCACTTGCATCTATTAATATTATCTCCTAATTAAGTTAATTTTTTATTATTGTAAATAGATATTCTGAATTTACATAGAAAATTCACAGGATGTAATTGTAAGAGTGGGGTCGAATTTTATTAGAGAATTCGCATTTGTTAGAATATACTTATATATAGTAGTAAATTTATAAAATTTAAGAATAATAGCTTTTTAAAATATTTGTTATTCTTATTTGACTACAATAACTGAGTTTCTGTTCTCCCTGTACACTACACCAAATTTTATGTAAAAAATACCGGTTTTATTTAATTCACAGCAGGTTATGGGAGAATGACTAATTGAGAAAACTGACAGCAGGTTGAGAAGATCATCATGGAAAAACTAATCTATTACTGTGCAGAATTCAACTATAATCCTGATCACCAAGATGAAGACAACTACATCAGCATCCTGAAGGGTGACATCCTTGAGGTGAATCCGGCCAATCAGAATATCGATATTTCCGCAGAAAAGCTAGAGTCTTGGGTTGAGGGCAGGAATCAACGGACGGGGGAGCTCGGCTTCTTTCCGGGTCCGTATGTAACGAAGTGCGATCCACCAGTTCAGAGTGCTCCCGTCAGGCCGGTGCCGAAGCCAAGGCCACCGAAAGGTTCGTCTGACTCTGGATTTTTTGGATCACCGCAAAGTGAGTCACCACTAGTTTGTAGTGCTTTCTTTACAGCAAGTAAAACACAGTGTCAGTTTTCCATTGAAATTGAGGCATGTCCAAAAAAAGTCAGAAATATGTATTAATGGTTTAGACACAATCTATAGCAATATCATAGTGACAGTTGTCACTCGGTGCATGATATTTTGGTTGTTATTTGTTGTGTTGGTGGTGCATGTTTTATGACAGATTAGGAATTGCTCTTGTATTACCTGATTGCAGGAAACTGTTCCTCTAAACTTGTTGCCAATTTATGGATGAGTGGTTTCATGTTCACTATACAAGCCTGAGCAATTATCTGTCACATGATCATCATTAGGTGATTTAATTGGAGCATGTTATGTATTTTGCTTCTTATCTCCATACCTATAAATATTATGAAATTTTTTAAACCAGGCATGCAAACCATTGGTAATATCAATTGTCACAAAATTATTTCTTGAACTATTTCTAGATTGTGATGAAACCATTTTTACTACGAAGGCTAAAAATTGCGAACCAGTTATGGCTAGTTTTATTCACTGCATGCAGATGTTCCCTAATTATGCATTTGATTAAAACTAAGTAAGTGTACTTGTTTTGGTTTGAGACTTTTTTTTAACATTGTGGCATTTTATTTAATGCATCAACAAAATGTTTGCTTTACTTATTTCTCTTAAGTTAAATTGCATCCAAACTTAAAGTCGTTTAAATTCTAAAACAAGTTTACAGTATTTTATTCTTGTTTTTAGTGCTAGGTTTAAGATGTTGATGTGTTTTTAATGGCTGTTATGTGCACACAAACTAGTGCTGACAATACTTATGGTGGTCTTATACTTTATAAGTTCTTTTCAGCTGTTACTACTAACTCTTTGTCTCAGTTTACTAACATCTATTATATATATATATATTGTTAGGTTTTACTCTAATTTCATCAGTATTTAATGTGTGTGTGCGTGCATCATAGGCTTAGCTGGCCAGCTGAGCAGTCATGTTTGCACGGCCAATGTTCTAAAAACATGGCCAGTTTAACCATGCACAGCCCAAGGTTTAGTATTGAACTAGTGCACATAATATAACCACTTCTTTCGGTTTAATACCTCACCTGAAGGTTGTTTCATCTTTGACTTCGTCTCATTACCTTTGGAGGTCACTTGGCCCATTTAACCTACCATGTGGACAAAAGTGGCCATAAAACATCAAGTATCATCATCACCATCCTTCGGTTTAATCGGTCTGATTTTGTAAAAATTTAGAATTGAATTCTGAAAATAGGATTTTATTTACATTCGACATGGAAATGGAAGCATTTGTATGTGAAACATGTCGCCATTGTGCACCAACTACTGGCCACAGAAGGGAACTAGGACTGGAAATGGAGGCTCTGATCAGTATCTGTCATAAGATCATTAGCTTTGGAACAGACTATTGGAGCATGTGAAGTTTTTCACACCCCTCTAATATATTGAAGCAAAATGAATGGCAAGCGTAAGAAGACATCTTCAACTGCTGATTTTTTTCACAAAGAAATCAAAGGTATACCTAAGTATATTAAGATAAACCTAGTTGAAATATCTGGGTCTAAATTATGGGTGCAATTTTCATGTTCAAGGTTTTCCGATCTCCCAACAGCTACAAATACAGATTTTTGTCTGTTCATGCTCCACTTTCATATGAGGCACATCTACTTTAATTATTAGTAGATAATATATTTAAAATATCACAAATCAGTGCCAACATTTTAGGAGGTCATCATTACCGGTATGTAATACTACGTGTTGATTGGTTGGTTGTCTAGCCATGATAGCGCAGTTAGTTAGAGCATAGCCGAAGGGTCGCAGGTTCGAATCTCTGGGAGCTGTCATGTCGCCACATGAGTACCTGACAGGATGCAATGGCTATTTGTTTGAGTAACACTTTGCGCCTATAATGGCAGCATGCATTGTATGCTCCCTTTGATGTCTGAAGTCAGGGATAATAATACTGTACAGCGCCTCAGAACAGGGTTACCTGGTTCTGGCGCTATATAAACATGCATTATTATTTATATATGGTTACCTGATGGAAGGTATTAACAGTTTCATTCATTCACAGTGGCATTATAGTCTTGGATGTCATGAAAAATGCTACTTTCACAAATTGCAATTAAAAGCAGTTATTTAAGTATATAATAATAAATACTAATTGACATTTATATTAGGGTGCTTTATCCAGCTATATAGCTGTTCTAAGGCACTTTACGGTGGTATTATTACCCCTCACTCGGACCTGTACCATTCCAGTACACATCTCCACTCACCAGGGAGCAAACAACACATGCTGCCAATATTGGTGCAAAGCATTACTCAAACACATAGCTATCACAGCTCGATATAAGTGGTTAAATTCATACCTTTATAACACTTAATATAAATAATTCTTAATATAAATAGATCAGCTTTGAAATTAGTTGTTTGTTTGTTGATAGATTTGCCTACACAAGCTCACAACATGGCGAACAAGAAATGCAGTTAGACTCGTTGAGTTTAGACTGTGATCAGGTCGAGTAGGATGATATAACTTAATTGTGGCTCTTTTATTGTGTTAAATGTGAAGTATTAAAAAAAACAGTGCATCAGTGAGACATATAACAAAATATATATATAGAAACAGGAACTTTATAGAAATTCATTCTTTATTATACAGTTTTTATTTAGATTTTGTAACACACATCTAGTCCTATCTAGCTTGAGAGTAGGTTGGTTATACACCTGTTTATTTGGTCACGCATTTGTGTGCATGGTTGCTTTCTTCTGTTAGGATTAGTTAACTGGGTTTGGCAAATTGCCATCCATTTTGAATAATTAAAAGATTTAACTGACTCGTATCACTGAGATCAGTGATAAAACTGAAATGTCTTGTTCTTCTGCACACAGTTTCAAAACAGGGTCAGCAAAGTTATTTAGAGATTGCTAATATACTGGGTATATAAAACTGAGGGCAGGTACAATGTCAAAGTTTATAAGTCCTCATTTTTTACACCCATGACCTTTTAAAACATACACATTAGACTTTAAACGATTGCATGTTTTACTGTAAATGGAAAATTATGGCGTTTTTATTTGGCATTCTTTTCATTTGCCAAATTTAAATGATTGTCAAAATTTGCCCATCTGCAGTCTATTATTACATTACGATTGTCAAAATTTACCCATCTACAGTCTATTATTACATTACAATTGTCAAAATTTGCCCATCTGCAGTCTATTATTACATTACAATTGTCAAAATTTGCCCATCTGCAGTCTATTATTAAATTACGATTGTCAAAATTTACCCATCTACAGTCTATTATTACATTACAGTTGTCAAAATTTGCCCATCTACAGTCTATTATTACATTACGATTGTCAAAATTTGCCCATCTGCAGTCTATTATTAAATTACGATTGTCAAAATTTGCACATCTACAGTCTATTATTACATTACGATTGTCAAAATTTGCCCATCTACAGTCTATTATTACATTACGATTGTCAAATTTTGCCCATCTGCAGTCTATTATTACATTACGATTGTCAAAATTTACCCATCTACAGTCTATTATTAAATTACGATTGTCAAAATTTGCCCATCTGCAGTCTATTATTATATTACGATTGTCAAAATTTGCCCATCTACAGTATATTATTACATTACGATTGTCAAAATTTGCCCATCTGCAGTCTATTATTAAATTACGATTGTCAAAATTTGCCCATCTACAGTCTGTTATTACATTACGATTGTCAAAATTTGCCCATCTACAGTATATTTATTATTACATTACGATTGTCAAAATTTGCCCATCTGCAGTCTGTTATTACATTACGATTGTCAAAATTTGCCCATCTGCAGTCTGTTATTACATTACGATTGTCAAAATTTGCCCATCTACAGTCTATTATTAAATTACGATTGTCAAAATTTGCCCATCTGCAGTCTATTACTATATTACGATTGTCAAAATTTGCCCATCTACAGTATATTATTACATTACGATTGTCAAAATTTGCCCATCTGCAGTCTATTATTAAATTACGATTGTCAAAATTTGCCCATCTACAGTCTGTTATTACATTACGATTGTCAAAATTTGCCCATCTACAGTATATTTATTATTACATTACGATTGTCAAAATTTGCCCATCTGCAGTCTGTTATTACATTACGATTGTCAAAATTTGCCCATCTACAGTATATTTATTATTACATTACGATTGTCAAAATTTGCCCATCTGCAGTCTGTTATTACATTACGATTGTCAAAATTTGCCCATCTACAGTCTATTATTAAATTACGATTGTCAAAATTTGCCCATCTGCAGTCTATTATTATATTACGATTGTCAAAATTTGCCCATCTACAGTATATTATTACATTACGATTGTCAAAATTTGCCCATCTGCAGTCTATTATTAAATTACGATTGTCAAAATTTGCCCATCTACAGTCTGTTATTACATTACGATTGTCAAAATTTGCCCATCTACAGTATATTTATTATTACATTACGATTGTCAAAATTTGCCCATCTGCAGTCTGTTATTACATTACGATTGTCAAAATTTGCCCATCTACAGTCTATTATTACATTACGATTGTTAAAATTTGCCCATCTACAGTCTATTATTACATTTTTATTTATTTTATTTTTTAATCTGGGACAGATTTTCTAGTCATTTACTGCCCTTAATAGGATGTATTTCTTTTGTTATTTATTCAACTTTTGAAAGTTTTGTATTTATGGCATCATTTGATTTGCATTCTATATCCATAGTTCACCCCATGGGTTTGGTGTCCAGAATAGACCCACTGTGTCCAACGGGTACCTCCTGGCTCTAGATAGAGGTCTAGTAAAAAGGGCATCAAACAGAACCCAATCACCCACTTGTAGTTGCCAACTGGATAGGAGCCATTACCATGACTCCGTGGTACACACAGGTGTGTCATACCTACAGTACCGGTTTATTTGTGGAAATTGAATTCTATTCCATGTTTGTCATTGTATTTATTTATTGGAATCCCGGAAAAAGGGTTCGGTTCAAAATCAGTGTATGTGATCTTTGCGTGTTTGAACCTCAACATGCACCAAATAACATCAACGTTCAAACTGAATAATTTTTTCAATACCATTTCTTTGGGGGACATTGGCCCTCAGACACACCAGGTTTGTGCTTGCCTCAAACAAACATGTAGTTTTTTCTGCACTCTGTTTTGTTCTTTGCACAACCAAACCTTCTTTTCTTGGGTGTATGTGTGATATTATGTTCCTGAACAACCGCTGATAAAAATGCAGTATGATGTTTTTTCTTAACAAGATAAACTTGTAGTTTGTATGAGTAGCTGCTGCATGGTTGCTGTGAAGACAGATGAATAGGACTGTTTTGTGTGTGCTACATTCTTCTTTCTTAGGTGTTGAATATTATCAGATATCAAAGTGTGACAGACCTGTATGAGTTAACTGGAAGCCTCTTTTATTTTGCAGTGACCTATATATTATATGACAGTCTGAAAAACACATCGGACAACATTGTTAATTGAACTGGGTCGTAAGGAGAGAGTGTGATAAGATATTTTGTAACATGCAGTGCTGCCATCTGATGTATATAATTATGGTTCTTGTATCACTCCTTAGATGGCAGCAGCTTGCAAAAATGGCAGTCTTTCCACTGACTACATGAGATATTTTGAATTTTTTTAAAGATCCTCTGGATTCTGTTGAAACTATGTGGAGGAACCGTTAATTTGCACATTTTCTTAGTTTTTTCTTCATTTTACTGAAAGCCTAAATTTAACAGATAACTTGAAACAAAACATTTTTGCAACCCTAGTTTATACATATGTCCAGTGGATCATGCTTATCAACTTTCCATGGTGTAATGATTAATATATGTTTAATAATACAAATTTTCGTGTCCAGTGTCATGTCCTGGATAGGATATGAAAGATCAGTAGCAAAGTATTGGAACTTAAACTCTACCCACTGAACTGTCATGTTCACGTACCAGTTAGTCAGAAGGTTGCTAATAATGGATACAGTCATCTCAGTTGTGAAGCCTCATTAAATGGCTCTTTTTAAATGCTTATACATCTCAAGATTTAAAAGATGTAATCCGACTAAAATTAAGTTTGTGCTTCAGTTTCAATTGAAGAGCGTTGTTGATGTTCTATTGTAAGCAGGCATGGGGTCAATTCCAATTTGTCAATTCCACATCACATTTACAATTCCAAATGTATCAATTCCAATTCCATTTTTTACCAACTCTTAGCTACTACTTTTTACCACGAGTAGGTACTCTGAGTGCCTACTTGAAATACCTACTCTGAGTAGTTTATATTCCAAGTAGGATTATCATGGAAGAAAATATTTCTGATTAAAAAAATTAAAGGGTAAATTAAATTTTGGGTGGATTTAGTTTTTTTGTATGAAACTTCAATTCAAAATTCTTCAATTCTAATTCCTTTTTTTATAAATAATTCCAATTCAAAAATTGGAATTCGACTTTCAATTCAAATTCCGGAATTGACTTGAATTGTAAGGAATAATTTTTGTCAAATTGACATCTCAGAGATATGGAAATACACGTCATCGTAACAGATTGGACATAGTATATATTGCAGTTAACAGTTGATAATAAAAAAATGTTGATTAATGGGGGCATTTTTCTATCAGAAATATTACAGTGTCGCAAGGCCTAGGGTGTTCACAGAAAATAATGGGGGGTGTACAAAATAAGCACCCATGGATATGTTTATTAGGATATTATCCACAAAAGTTGTCGTCATTTAGTTTATATTTTATTAAGTTTATACACTTCTCGGACAGTTAACATTTTGTTCTTTGAGTTACTAGTAGTTATATGTTTGATTTACTGATCTTCTCTTCTATCATCGTAATATCAGAACTGATTTTTTTTGTGGTGTGTGTGTGTGATTTTTTGTTCTGGTTCAATATCTGTGTAGTTAAATGTAACCATCCTGTTCTGCAGTGGTGCTGCAACGGCTGCTGTTGTTGTTTATACTATATGATGCTGCCATCTTGTGGAGAATTAGTTTATTTATTTATCGCTCTCTAGATGGCAGCACTCTGATTGTGTTGTTGGTGTTATTTTACCGTGTAAAACACTTTTGGTCTTGTTTCGCATTGTGTGATTCCCATTAAATTCACATTCTGCTTTTTCATCAGCAGATGTATGGTTAATCTTGGTTTACAGAAAATACTGCTAGGTGAACGTCTTATATTATTTCAAGTTGCATTGACTAGAAATATTGAAGCAGCTTTCATATATATATATATATATATATATATATATAATGTTTTCACACACACATATACAATATATATATATTTATATATACACACAATAAAATACAATAAAGAGAGAAAAAAATTCACATGATAACTCTGATGTAATAGTCATATCATGACTCTACTCTATTTAATATGTCTTTACTATAACATGCTGCACACCTCTAGGTTGTGTAAGTCGGTGGATATCTGTCTTTGTGGGATTTGTTTTTGTAGAGTATCACCCCCCCCCTCAGCCAAATAGTTCGGCTATGATCAGCTCTGAAGATAAATAAACTCAACAATAACAACATAACTTGGTGCTATTTAAGCTCCTCTGTTTATAGCTTACCGCTAAAGTTTTGGCATCTCGGAATGAAAATACAATCTTTCTGAAGCCAATCTCATTACAGCTGATGTCAACTAAACTGTACACAACTCTCTTGGTGATCGGCATTAGAAATATCATATAATCATTTAATTCCAATAAATTCGATATGTTCTGGTGTGCCAGTTAGATTTGAATTGTATGATACGAAACTATCTTTTGCTTTTTCTAGATGGCCTTTTTAGTAACAAGTCAGATATGATCGTGTTACGTTTAACTAGGAACACTTATTTTATACCCGTAATGTGCCACAGTGTAGGTTTAACCATGATCTTTATCAAGGGGACTACTGATGAAGTCTCCATATATATATATATATATATATATATATATATATGTACTACTTAAACAGGGCGCCTCCGTGATCTAGTTGGTAGCGCATTGGCCCACAGATCACCACAATCTGAGTTCGAATCTCGGCGTGGGCATATCCGAAAGGTGTTTCATCTTTGACTTCGCTTCATTACCCGTAAAACTCCAATCATCATCTGTGCTACTTAAACACTATTTGGTTCGAAATTTTAGAGATAGGCAGGAACACTTGCATGTGTACGTAGTCACTATCTGTGACGCAAAGAACCAACGAAAACAAACCGTTGCAGAAAGTCAGCAATTCAGTTAGAAGTGGGATGTGTATTTCGTCAGGTTTGCTCGCCATATTTGCTATTAGCAGTATGTAGAAACCGTACTGATGTTTCGTTCCTGTTGTGGTAGCTTAATCGGGATTTTTACGTGGTTATTTACAACAACTTTTTAACTATTCCTACTCTCGGCTCCACCTTTAAGCCATTGTCCGGTATTCAGGATTAGCATACATCGATTCTGGATGATGACGATGGTGATGATTGGTGTTTTACGGCCACTTTTGTGCACATGGTAGGCTAAATGGGCCGGCATTGGTTCTGGAGGAACATACCTCATCCTCGATTTATTTTGCCGCCACCGGGATCAGCGTCTTAGTAGCAGGTTGCTGTCGGAATATGTTGCCTATGGTGTTCTTACATTCTTCCTTTAAATGTCAACATGATTTACTTATTGTCCTCTATCTGGTGAATCTCTCTGTTCTGTCAATTTAGGTCACAGCTGTTCTTATTTTGACATTTTTTTGTCTGGCCATAAGTATTGTAAATAGAACCGATCCCGAGATGATTATCTTCGCTAATCCTGTTGGCATATTGTACGGTGAGATGGTAGCTGTTTGGTTTTAATTATCTGCTCTGACATTCATCTGTTACCAGGTGTCACCTAGAGAGAGAGAGAGAGTATGTATGTGTGTGTGAAATGTTGTTTCACTCAAATGTTTGAGGATATAGTAGAATAAATGCCCGCCATACATCGACAGGCCGAGACCTGAACTCAGCTGGTTAAGAAGTATATGGCCAGTCACAATACCAGTTATACGTTTGCAAATAAAGTGTGTGAGCGCGTTTGTGTGTGTTGCGTGCGTGTGAAAACAGATGCACGTGCAAACATGTAGATACATATGGAGTTGTTGGTACTGAACTCGCTGAATCCATGTAGATGCAGGTATCACTAATGTCAAACTTAAGTGGCGCAGTTTCTTTACAAAGGATTTACTTGGCATGCTGTGTGTTTAGCTGTGAATTATAACTTTATCTAACGCTGAAAGTCTATTATTCTTCAACACCGAAAGTAGAGTTTTCATATATATATATATATATATATATATATATATCCATCCAAGCACGTAGAAAATAGTTATATATCAATATAACGTTTGACGTTTAGTAGAAAGGTTTTCCTATGCGTAGACAAACGTGGTATAAAGCAACCTTGTGCGAATAAGCCTACAATTGTATGTAAAAAATGAAATAAGTGTTTCTGTGGAAATGAGAATCAATGCTGGGTCAGGATGTATGAAGTACTGGTTGTGTCTTGTGTGTGTATAAAGTTATTTATGTGATAAGTTAAAACATGTCAATGCTGATGTTGAAACACATAGTCTGTAATAATATTAATAATAATTACAAACTTCTGTAGCACCAATAATAATAATTACAAACTTCTATAACGCCAATATCCTCCAAAATAATCGAACTCAGTGGCGCCCCTTGTGGTTGAACAATCTCATAGTCACGGTACAATGCAAAATTCATCAACAAATGATCGGATGTATATCAATGTACATCTCTGCGACTAAGTTAAAGGCTTCATCTTTTGATGATGTCATTTTGTCATCAGTCATTATATTTAATGTGTCGAAATTATTGGAAATAAGTAGAATGGCGCCATGCTATGTTTGTCGTCTTGGGCAGAATGACTGAAAGGTGTGAAATGTTCCTGTATCATTTGAACTAATGATCACATATAATGCTTGTTTGACCCGGTGCATTATGACGTCTGATCTCTTGCTCGAGGTCAGTGTGTGTGGACGGGTAGAATTTGTATCCCCGCTGGGTACTATTGAGAGGGGAGTTGTTCACCTAGGCGGGCAACTGGATGTGTTATCTCTGCTAAACATGCCATCAGAATTTAAAATATATCTAGAATAAGGAGCACTGAATTACGGAGCACCTGCTCTCCCCCATAAAGATTGCCAGCTGTATTAAAAACAGTCATCCGGGCATATTATTGTTGTTATTATTATAACAACAATAATAATAATTACTATATATATATATATATATATATATATATATAATAATAATAATCATATAATTGCTTTTTTGTATATAAATCGGAGAACCAATTCAATAGCATTCTTGGTATTCCAGAACACAACAGTGTAGCTGAGACTCAGATAGAGAAAACCCCCAAAATCTGGATTCTCTAAATTAACACCGAAGTTCACTTACCGCGGGTGAGAAGGGTAGAAATTGTGTTATTTTCCGATATGATTTTGTTAAAAATTGTTCAACTTCTTTGTACGTAGCATGTAGATTTCATGGAATGGAATGAAGGAGACAGTCGCATATATCTTGTGTGATTGTTACCAGATAAATGTCGGCTAACATCAACATATAGACTCGGATGCCTCATTTATGTGACACTGAGATAGTAACATTGATGCCGATGAACTTCGATGATCCATGAACCCATCCCAGAACTGTAAATCTGCCACTTGGCCGCTATGGTTATTAAAGGAGGGGGTGGGGGGTGTCTTTTTATGAGGACATAATTTAATATTTCTAGTTCAACAATTAGTATCTTCTAAGGACTTTACATTTTGTTGCTTCCCGATGCGCCGCCACCTCCCCCCCCCGCCTCCCGAACACCCACTACCAATATGAAACTGTATAAATTGTCACCATCATCTGAGCTCCCCAGGGAGGATACTTTTACTAGCTGACGCTTATAGATACATAATTTACAATAATTCATCACCATCCAACCTGGTACTGACTCATTCCCATAGTACAGTTTGTAGTGTACGCCATTGGTGGGTTGAAAGTCTGGGTTCGAATCCCAGTGGGATATTTCATCTGATCATTTCATTACCCTGGACGGTCACGTCTCAGCCATATCGTATCGTATGACTCAGATGTGACCAATCAGCGCCAGGTAGTGGGTTTTAATCTGGCCCGAACCTGCGTTTGTGGCATTTGAGACACTAGGAAGTCCCACGGCGTGACCAGCGACGAGACCAAGCAACTCGACAGTCAATCCAGCCAGCCACCCATCCACGCCCACACACTTACTCCTCCCACACACAAACCCCCCATCCCCTTTCGTCATTTGCACACTAGTAGATTTTATCTGTATTTAATATCTGATAAAAATAGGTGATGAAGTTTTGTCCCTGCTGTAGGATCCTGTTTCATCATCACCATCATCGCCGTCGTCACAACCACCACTAACAACAACGCCACCAACTTACAATAGAAACTATGATAATACACCTTGTTGAACATATGATATCAATTTTCATATATAATTCATCCAGTCAGTTTATAAATGAACCAAAACCTTCTTTCCCGCGACAGTGTATCCCCACACTCACCATCCCTGAGTTTGGTCACGTACGGCCATCTCTGACGGATTATGAGTATCATTGATGAGCAATGGTGAAGAACTAATTGTCGTCTGATATTAAATACGTTGTCATTCCGTGTCTCTATCAATTGTTCAGGAAGCTACTAATAATAGACACATTTGACCATATGTCGTTGAACCATGGACAAAAGTGCCTGTCTTTTAGACACCTTCCTAACTGCAGTGATCACCAGTCATTGTTTATGGGTGGGGTGGGGTGGGGTGGATGGGAGTGCTCTCGCCCATGTGACGGCAGCCTTTTCAATAGCAGCTGACGTCCGACGCTATGCATCGTCTATTTTACAGTTCTTGGTCGCCTATTTTATCAGCAGAAAATTGGGCGGTTTCTTTTGTTTTGGCGAAAAAGTGGCTGTGTGACTACCACTACTCCACGGCCAGCCAATGCACTACCCCCACCATCTTCCCCGCAGCAATACCTCCCACCAGCAACGTCGCGACGATGGAGTCGCGATGTTATTACAGGGCACCACAGGTGAGCTGCTGCCTACTTTTTGTAAGGGGTGTTCTACTCTATTCCCTACTGAAAAGGCTGCAGTGACGTACATGCATATCCAGTCCAATATTTACTGGAGCAGTAGCACGGAATTTTTGCTCTAAACCTGTCGCTATAATTATATTACATTTTGCCTGTTTTTTTGGCAATGGATGAAAATACACCCCTACCGTCATTACATGTTACGTCATAGCGTTCAGGATTATATGATGCACGAATGGCATGGAATGAGGTGAATTTCCTTCAGTACTGACTGCTTGAGTGGCTTATATACAAGTAATATTGTTAAGCAACGAAGTAATATTTCTACCAATTACTTCGACTTATAGTAGTTAATTTTGTCCAGAGTAGTGTTTGTTGTTGGGTTGGTTTTTGGATATACTTGCTTCTACTTTCATCTCCTTCACCGCATTTTTTCATTACATTTTTTGTTCGAATTTGTGCTACTTGGTGGCGACGGCATTTCAGCCATTATATTTCATCACTGCACTGATCCAATGCCTATGTATGGCTTCCTACAGCAGACCAATATTTGTATATATATATATATATCAAGCCATCTTTGGCAGCCGAGCACAACCATCACCTGGGCAGGCCGAGAATGGTTGCAGTCAGGTGTAACAATTCCAAGTTACCCCACCCCGTGTGACCTGCCGGCTGACCCTCGTCAAAAGGGTGCCGAATTAGGTGAACAGACACGTCGCCATATCCTACGTCAGCGGCTTAGTTGGTGTTGAGGAAGATTGGGATTCGCTATTTCGAAGATCTGAAAGACAGTAGGTCCTGTCTCGTGTACACACTACGTTAGTAGGTGGCAGCACTTGTTTGATAACGCAGTAACCCATGAAAGAATTGCCATCGCGTTGTCATGAAATCGTACCCACTTCGTATTTACCTTTTCTTGTGGCATTTTTAAAAGGTAGCTTTGCCATTTGCAGTTGTACTGTGGTACTTCTAATCAAGGAAAGGAAATTCGTTCACCTAATTGGTTGCCACTAACTGAATGTAGATTATAGGTTTTTGATCAGTATGGTATCAGTAGGTGACGCTAACTGATTATAGATTATAGAACCTTGACCGTGATATCTTTAGATGATATTTTTGTTTGTAGGTTAATCCGCCATAAATGTTGTGTGTGTGTGTTATGTTCAGGTATTGTTCTCTGGCTATGGGTGAATAAATGATAATCGTGGTTATAGCTGTTGGTGTCATTTATTGATTATGATTAATATATATTGTGTGTGTGTGATAGGTGAGTACATCAGTCGTGTTGTCAAGTGTAAGTTTTTTCGATTTTGACAAGTACAAGTTGAAGCACTCACACAAATGATATAGACAAGTGTGCCAGTGCCTTGAAACAATCCAAGTGCAGGTACTCAGTATTTTAAATAGTGTATTAAAAACATCGTGCATTCAATATTTATGTTATGCTCATTTAATACCATTTACATAATATGTACAATCATGTTGATAATATATAATTATAGAATACTTTTCGCAAGCTATGTGAACATGGCGTTAAGAGATAACAGTTTGTAGCATGGCACGAGCGAATGATTGTGCGTGATTGGATTATTTTGCCAAGGTGTTGGTCATACCTGGGATACCAGACTGAGGGGATAGTCTCAAATGATATGATGTTATCAGACTAAAGGCCTTTGCTGGAGAATGAATATCCCCAAACACGGTGACATTTGCCTCCGTGACCAAAAGTGAGTGATGTGATCCCTTATACAACACACAAAACTTTTACTTTTGTAAATTTTACATATTCCGTCTTATCAAATGACGGGCCGCTCCTAAAATATGTTATTCCACAGTTGTATGAACATCATCATTCTCCTGACTCTCTGACATTTGCTGACCTAGATTGTGTGCGCGCGCGCACACATGCACACAATGTAGGCACTTCCAAGCTAACTTCTTCCAGGCATTATAACCGTAATATCATAGCCTATTAAGACTGAATAACAAAATACAGGGACTTTTATGATTTTTATGACCATCATTAGTGTCCAAATACTTAACAAACATAAGCGCAACACATAAAAAGTACTGGGTAAAGTACTTGGCAAGTACTATCTCAGCCAAGTCCAAGTACAGGCTTTCAGAGCCAAGCACAAATCTTAAGTATCTCTACAGCCTCCCCCCAAAAGCTACGTTCAAATCCAAGTACAGGATTTGATGGACTTACGTACGCAAGTACAGCGAGGACTGGTGTATGTCTGTACGTGTGTGGGTAAAACTTAATATTGATGAATGCAATGATGCATATATGCATGAATACATGTTCATACACATGTACGGGTGCCAACTCGAATGCGAATTTAGTCAGGCGAATATGCACGTGCGGGTGTCTAATAGATGTATGGGGGCGTTTTTCTGTTTTTGTACGACGTGCAGCCATTCGGATGCGACTGGCGTAGAAATACGAACTTGGAAAGTACGGTTCCAAACGAGGAACATGTTGGACGAGTCTGGATTTCTAAGACGCGTTATCTAATACGTATCTGACGGTCATTGTTGTTACGGGATCCTTATTTCCCGGAAGCTAACCTGGCGGCTACAAAAGGATACAAAAGAGTGATTGGCGTCGATAAGGCCGACCTATAACACTAACGGCTGAAGGCAATTCCTCTATATCTGGCTTCATTTTGTAAAGAATACCTTATCTCTTATCTGATCTGTTCTTTGTGGCGCCGAATAGCGGAACTCCCGTTCTCGGTGAGCCATTTTCACCTGTTCCAAATATAGTTATCGGTATACAAAACAATAATAATAATAACAAGAACACTTTTACCCCGCGTGTCCCATTTCTTTTTTCTCTTTGGTTCTTGAAACCTTTCTTATACGGATTACTAGGGGCGCCTCCGTGGTCTAACGGTAGCGCGTTGGATCACAGATCACTATCACCCGTGTTCGAATCTCGGCGTGGGCTTATCTGAAGGGTGTTTCATCTTTGACGTTGCTTCATTATCTTTGGACATCGCTCGGCCCATTTAGCCCACCGTGTGTACAAAACACCAATCATCATCATGCGGATTACTGCTTTCTGCTCAAAGCTGATATGCGTTCTGTATTATTCCAGTCTTAGTTTACACTAGGTATAGATAGATAAGGTGTGTGTGTGTGTCTGAAAAGTTACAACACATATACCGCTCAGTTATTAAATTGCGGATAGGAAGAAGCGCTAAATATGGTTATGTCAGACACAATAAGAGATTGGTAGAAATCACAAGAACATTTAATGTTTTGGTGCCCGCCGTTCAGACATCAGAATATTCCGGCTTGATCTGTTCCCGGAATTTACCTTAACCCTTTCGCTGCCGAGGTAAGAGTACGTTACTCCTGGTTGTTTTTCTAACCTAAATATAAACCGTACTGTGAAGCTTTCACTTCTAAGTAGGTCATTTTTCTGTGCGGAAACCACGCAGCCATTGAGCCAACATATGTTTTGGCTGAGCCAAAACGCACCAGGTCTTTGGCGTGCGAGTCTTATGGCAATTTTGATCGCCACCGAACTGGATGGCGTCGTCTAATGATTTTGGGTCGTAGGTTAGGAATCGATTGGCTGATAAGTTACGTAAGGTGACAGCACTAATGCTGATTTAATATTTGGGAATTGCTGTCACTCGATGAATACTGGAAAAATTAGTGCAACTTAATTGCTCCCGTAATAAGTATTATGTCAGTAGTGACAAGAAAATGATTAATAATCAATCTGCATTAAGTTTTACGTTATGAACAATATCGTGGTCATTACGGACATTATTGCTATATTGCATTCTACTTCTTAAAGCAGACCCCCCCTCTCTCTGTGTGTGTGTGTGTGTGTGATAGTGATACTTATAGATCAAAGAGTGACCCCGTTTAGTACGCCTGTAACATTGGTCATATCAGAGTTCGTCTTCGGTGTAGTATCCCTGTAATAGTCGTATTTTCCAGTATTATATTTTTGTGTTATCTCTAACAAGGCTAAAGTCTATTTGTCTCTCTATTTATAGAGATTTTCAACTAGGTCAGCACATTTTCTTGTATATTGTGCGTTTTTGCAAGACTAAGTTGTCTGTCTGTCTGTCTCGGGGGTTGTTATTAGTTAATAGTGGTATATATGCGTATGAGCGCGTACACACGCACGTACACAATGAAAGTGGGAGGGTTGATACTTAAATGCCCTAACTTCTTCCAATGTACTACAAGATTCTATAATGGAATGATACGTATTTGTTCATTTTAGTACACACAGTATTTCGTAGGTTTGTAATAGGGTTATTAGTACAGTCACTAAGTTATTCAACTGCGCGTGACCCATTTAATATCGTGTGTGACGCTGGGTAGATATTTAAAAAGGTTAAAACAATTAGTCAAGCTTGAAGATTTTGTTATATTTTGCCTCAGTAATTAAACATTGACGTTTTGACGGATGCCACACAATGACACGTGTTAGGTGTCCTTGGCAAACAATCATGGATAGGATAGGATAGGCACGGGTTTATCAGTCTTAAATTGCGATCCATATATATATATATATATATATATATATAGTGCTACCTCGCCCTACGTCAAAAGCCGTGACGTAACCCTGTTGTAATGCCTTAAAAATATATTTAAAATGCCTTTCCATATAAATATTTTATTGTGTATACATTTTTTTAAATTATGTGTTTTTATTGTATTTTAAATTGTTTTTTCTTTTATTGTTTATTTATTTAACGTCCTTTTATTATGACGTAGCTCAGCGACTTAACGTCGGACGTAATGACGTTCTCTGAACTGAAATTTATTATAGAAAAGTGGCGTAAAAGCGAGCTGGTTATTACTGTGTGTGTGTGTGTCTGTATATATATATATATGTGTGTGTGTGTGTGTGTTAATTTTATATCGCCTTTTACGCACATGTATCTTTTAGCACAGCACTTGGATTAAAACTGTCAGGTATTGATGGGGCGCTTCGTCATACATCAGTGTTATGTTGCTGTTATTATTATTATGATAATTTAACAGATGTATAACTGTTAATTGTCTAGTCATATTATAATTTAAACTATAAATTATATCATAATAAACTGTATTTTTGTGACGTCTTTATAAAGCAGTACTGATAAATATTCAGATAACTATAAATACATGCCTGTTATTTTATTTTTTTTGAATGAATGAGATTTTTAACCAGGACAGTTTTTTAAAGGACAGAAATAGCATGCTAGCACTCCTCTTTGCAGATTGTGCAGAATTATTTGTTAACCTGCTTGAATCTATCTGACTGCCAATTTACATATCTTCCAATCTTGGGAGAACAAAGTGGTAACATACATTAGTTTTCCCTTGAAATCTTTTTTTTTATTTCGACTTGAAAGAGCTGTTCTTTCTCATGCCACTAGACATTTTGCGGCTCTGGTATCTCATTATGTAAATTACAAATTGTATTGTTGTACGTAATATAATGCCATTTTGGTAGCTCATACAGATATTTCAATTTTAGAATATCACTGTCTAAACTATTTAATTTTTTGACATTTCTATGTAGAGTGGTTATTATTTTTTAATATAACAGTAAACTATTGCTGTTTTGGCATCTCATTTGAAAAATACTGTTGGCTTGTTATCTCAGCATACAGGTATGTATATCTGTTTCAGAATCTGTTTAAAGTTCTTCTTCTTTAAAAAAAACCTGCAATTGTTTTCATCTTATATTATTTGTCTCGTATACGCTTTGCTTTGACATTTGTCTTTCGTGAATCCACTTGGCCTTTACTTTATAATTAAGTCACACGCGAGTTGATTTCTCAAATTTTCTGACTGTACGAAAAATTTAGAAATTCTGTTGTAGTATTTTTGGCTTGTTTAGATTCCATGGGAGGCAAGAGGAATTTTAAAACTGCGTCCTCAACCTTTTTACAAGTTACTGTGCTAATAACTATAAAAACGCAAGCACGTATGTTTTCATTGAATGATTAATGCATTATTATTAGTTAATATTGAAATAATATCTCTCTCTCTCTCTCTCTCTCTCTCTCTATATATATATATATATATAAAATCTTGTACATCATGTAAAACTAATGAAAAGTAATTCATTATAATATCAGTCATTACAACAGCTGAAGTTTTGTGTTGTGTGTGTGTGTGTGATGTAGCCTGGAAATTATTAGTTTTAGTCGGTTCGAGCAGCTCAATTAATTGAATGAGCCTGTTTGTAGATAAAAACCTCCATTTTTCGTCTTCTTGGTCAGCATACCAGGGCCGTGATCCTTATAGCCAGACTACCATTCAATCATAAAATGATGTGCATGTCGATCGACACTGTTGATCCAAAACCCATTGGTTAATGGTTTGCCCATGTAGGACAGATCGGGTTATGACTAATAATACCTCCAATAAGGCCTTTGTGTGTGTTTTTTCCTATGGTGTGTGCCGCATCAAGGTAACTGTTCTCGGCAGAACAGATCCAAGGGCAAATCACAATACTGACAGTGGCCTTTAAGCAGACTCTAGACCCGAGGTTCGAATGGCGGCGATCGTTGGCAGAGGAATAAATTGTCACCACTCGAAGGAATCTCAAGTGAAAGAAAAGCCCCGGATAACTGCAAGCAATCCATGGAGAGAATAAGCTTGTTAGTTTGGTGATTGAGAAAAAGGGGGTTATTCTCGCTCTTGGTGACAAATAAACTGATCTAAACCTGCTTATTGGCGCCTGGACGTCCGTGCGCATGCGTGCGTTTGCTCTTCTGTTTTTATTGAATAATAACAGGTTGGAAGATAGGAATGCATGTGTGTAGATTTATAGGATTTAATAGTGAAATAAGCTGAATTTATTTCTTAATTTACATCTGCTGTTTTTCCCACTGTCCAATCAGTTGTTCGGTGCACTCGGAGCAGTGATGGGCGTCTCTGGATCCCGCCGGACCCCACACCAGATTTAGTAACTTTGTTAATCTGATTTAATATAGAAGAATATTAATTGATTTATCTATCTATATTGCGATCATTGGATCGAATGTCACCGTTACCTGGTTTTGTCCGATCGGCATGTTGTTCCTGAGCCATTGTGTCACAGGTGTGACTACATCATGCAATAACATAAATAGCGTTATTGTCTATTGGGTTCCAAGGCGCCTCCGTGGTCTAGCGGTAGCGTGTTGGACCACAGATCACTACCACCCGTATTCAAATCTTGGCGTAGGTATATCTGAAGGTTGTTTCGTCTTTGGCTTCGCCTCATTACCTTTGGAGGTCGCTCGGCTCATTTAGCCTACCTTGTGCGCAAAAGTGGCTGTAAAACATCAATCAATCATCATTTATTGAGTTCCAATAATCATTGTAAAACAAGCTGGGTTTTTTACCCCCACCCCGACCACCAACCCCCACCCATCAGGTTATCATGTTATAACAGAAAACGAGCCTATAGGCCTGTATAATGGTTTTAAATGGGATAATCTTTAGATCGAGATGAACTTTAATTAATAAATCATTTATTCACCTTTTTATTGCATCATAGAGAACCGGTACAACAAATAGATTGTCTCTTACAAATCACCTAGACTGTTATCAGACCATTCTGATGGCAGAGTGGTTTGAACAGTGCACCATACAGACTTGAGGTTGCGGGTTCGAATCTGGTTTATGTCTGTGTTTGTAACACATGTTTCCCTCATTGTGTCGCTTCTTGGCCATTACGTCCCCGGTGTGACCAGAGTACTGAGAGGTTAAATAATTAAAATCAAAGTGATATGATGAATGTATCTTTGAAATTGATTCAATTCTCTTTACCATAACACACCTGCTACTTTGTGTTGAGGGTTGGGGAATCTGTCTGTCTGTCTGTCTGTCTGTCTGTCTGTGCCCTCACACCTCTTGATATTGAGAATCGGGATAACGTTCAGACTTAGTTTGGTGAAGAATGACCTGATTTAACCATGCTATCCCCAAACCCGGCAAGCATTGAATGATGTCTGAATGGAAACTATTTATCATGGGTTGAAAAAGACCAAGTCTCTCTCCTCTTTCTATCCCCTGTGTGTGTGTGTGTGTGTGTGTGTGTGTTGGGGGGTGGGGTGGATTTTCAACATTGTGGAATTTAGTAGTGTTTGTTAAATCAGATTTTTCATCTGGTATGTTTGCTGCTAGAGGTAATTATGCGATTGCTTATGAAGAGAAACATCTGCCAGATATAGAAGAAAAATACAGACATTAATCGCAATTATTATTATATTCTCCCTCTCGGGGAGTATTTTTCTACGTGATTGCTTCTATCGCATTATTATATTGAGCCTATTTTATTCTTTCAGCTCCGGCAAGAACGAGAAGCGTTCATCAGTTTGTCGATGTTTACGTTGTACGGCCGCTTATCTGCACGTTCTGTAAGTAGTATACGTCTACGGCAACAGTTTCCTCGAATAAGTAGCGATCGGTAATTAATGGTAACGATGCTGCGTCTTAAAAAGTAGCCGCGCTATTTTTAAGATTGTACCATAATGTGAAGTTAGTAATAATTAGGAAAACCGGTGGCTCCTATTTTTAAAGTGCCTCCGGATAATAACGTCGCTTTTTCTGACCACATTGCCGTACCCATTACGCAAGACATGTGTTGGAGAGGTCCATATCTAGCAGGGTTTTTTTGGTGTGTGTGTCAGTCAGTCAGTCAGACAGACAGAGATAGGCGGATCAGAGGTGAGTGCTATGGAATGATTCACCGCATTCCCATTTTCAACCGGGGTCTGGCCGATGTTCAGTTTGTTGTTAACCTTGGACGTTGTACCGCCGCTGCGGTTCACTGTCGGTGTGTGCGCGGTGCGAAAAGACTCCTCAAACGAAAATAGGTTAGAGTTTTTCTATCTAGGCACCTAGGAGAGATTATTGATTTGTACACATAGACCTAACCAGTGGTTGGATTGAACTGTAGTGTGTGCTTGAGGCCGAGAGCTCTTTAGACCGAAATGGGTTAATTTATGAATTTATGAAAGCGTTCTCTTCCGTGCGTCTCCGAATGGGGGGGGGATGGTTGGAGTCGCATTGCTTGCCTGGATTTTTGCTTAAATGGCGAAAAGTATGGACTTATCGATTGGGGTGAACAAAATCCGCGCGTAGCGGGCTGTCACGTAATTAGCCTGGTTCCCGGGGTCGCAGACATCATAATATGACAATATTATTGTCACATCTGGAACACTTCTGGTGTTCTGTACCGTTCGGGTTCCAACTGTCTGAGGTTAGGGTTCCGCGCAACGCCGTCGGGAACTGGGCGTCATCTACGAGTATACAGTGGCCTCGGGTAATTCGGCCTTAAAATGTCCTGTTCTGTATATATACATCGATGGCATCGGCTCTCTTCCGGGGCAACATCTAGCCAAGCTTTATAACGGCTGAAGATCGTTCTCCGCAAAAAGCCATCAGCGCGTCTACCTGTCCGCCGGTGGCAGGCTGTTGGTACGTAAAGCAGTCAGTCAGACAGACAGACAGACGTGCCTGCTCACCTTTATCCTCCCTCATCGCTTGATCAATACCCGCCATTGATGTTGGTCGGCGCCAGCGGCAGTCTACTGGCTTCGTTGTTAAGGTGACGCATTCTCTGACCCAGTAACACACTTTAAGGACAACCGCAGACTGGTCACCTTGACCTTTTGGGTAGTTCTCTACTAGGTCAGTTCTCGGGTTTATCGATGGGAGCGATTGTGGTCGGGCGGTCGGCTGGATGGTTGTTACCGTTTCTCTACTGCTCCCTCCGGTGTTTGATTTATTGGAGATTTATTGCACAATTTCCAGCACATGCACATATAGGTGTAGTGAGGCGGCTTCGTATGAAAACAATGCGACCATGAACATTATTCCCTTTGCGTTAGTCTGAGGTATATGTCGGGTTGATGACGGTAGTGTAATTTGAGCCTGTATCAGTTAGTTATTGAGACAGGTCAACCGTCTCCGAGTCTCGGAGGCCAATAGACAATTGTTTCAATTTTTCTATTTTTGTGATTATATTCCGTATTTAGTACGAATTGAAAGATGAATAATGCCTCTGTTAATACTGTGTATTTCTATTCTTCAGGTAATGACTATATTTGGGGTGCAGGAAAGGTGGCGTCTAAATGTCATGGTAAGTCTCTCTCTCTCTCTTTGTGTGTGTGTGTGTGTGAAAAGTGCCTATGTGGTCAGATCACTACCACCGGTGTTCAAATCTCCGGGTCGGCATATGTGAAGGTTGTTTCATCTTCGACTTCGCTTCATTACCTTTGAGGTTGATGGCCCATTTAGCCTACTATGTGCACAGAAGTGGCCGTAAAACATCAATCATCATCATCTTTGTGTGTGTTTATTACTCATTAAGTTAAAGCTAATTATCTATCTTACAATTAACATTATAATTATGTTGATCATTCATATCCAGAGAGTTGTTATCAATGTGCGCACCCTTTAAAAACCTGTCATCTTCAATCCGTAGAATGTGGCAGTGTTTTTCACACAGACTGCAGCCGACACACCATGAACAGTGCCTGTGAGAAAAAAGATCCTATACAGTCCGTTGAAACTTATGCAACTGAAAAGGTAAGCCAGCAATTTTCTACTAGTAAAGAAACTAATGCGGAGTTTCCGTACTGATTGGAGGGTGCCTCCGTGGTCTAGTTAGTAGTGCGTTTGACCACAGATCACTACCACCCGAGTTCGAATCTCGGCTTGGGCATATCTGGAGGGTGTTTCATCATTGACTTTGGTTCATTACCTTCGGAGGTCGATCAGCCCATTTAGCCTACCGTGTGCGCAAAAGTGGCCGTAAAACATCAATCATCATCAGTCACCACACTGATTGGATATATTACATAGACTATCAAACTGTCAAACCTCCAGATGGACTGTTAAACATTAATATTTTTCAGCTACCACTATTAATGTTTGTAAAGGGTCGGACAGATGTTGGCTGGCAGATGTAAGATGATGACGGAATTATCTCTCTTAATAAATATGTCTAATACATGAGATGACAATTAGGATACCTGCATTGTTACGTGATCACGATTAATTTGGTCGTATATCTATCTGATATCACCAGCCTTTATGATTGGATGATATTTGCTGGAACGTTGCAAGTCCTCTTGCGCTTGATTGCTTTCTGCATGCCAGCAAAATCGATACATTTTCAATCTACGCATAATATCTATGCACTCTGGCTTTCTAGTTATCTCTGAACAGTTCTATTCTCTAACGGTGCTTCTAACTGATGTACTGATTGTCCTATGGTATCCGATCATCTTGATCAGAAATGGCTGGACTCTCCGTGTGATCCGTGCACCGAGTTGCCGGTCAGGATTTGAATTGAATCAAGCTACCATTACCAACCAGTCTTTGTGGGTTGCTGCTGCCCTTTAGGAGTTATCACTCGGCCATATGTCCCAATTGTGCGCAGTGCCGAAGCTAAACTCATCACTCGGATGATTCGTACATTGATATGTACATTGTACACTGATATATGCCTATACAAGTCAAGTTTATAATAATAATAATACTGGTCCATCATGTGTGAATGTTTTTGGTTGAGAGAAGGTTTTTACTCAAAGATTAAGAACGCGTATCTTTTACTTTATGCTGGGGGATTGTGATGGCGCAGTAGTTACTGTATTGCACTGCAAACGTTCAGGTTTGGGGTTTCAAATCTGTCTCGTACCCCAGTATCTGTGGCATTTGTTTCCTTTGGCAGACACCACCCCCTCGGCCATTTGTCTTAGGTGTGGCCAGTGTGGAAGCCAAACGACTGAAATTAACTGTTGATTCATGCTATTTAAGACTGCATGCCATCTTTGGTCACGGTCCATGTGTTTGTTAATCCAGATGGTAATTATATTACATTCTTCTGTCTAAATAGAGACTTCTAAACAAATGGTTATAAAATATAATATTTACAGCCTTAAGTGTTGGCAGTTTTTCCCCCAGAGGCGGTTCATTTTGATGGAAGAAAGTGGATGAATCAGGGTATATTATGCCAGTAACATAAAATGATAGCATGCGATATAATCACTAAAGGGCATTATACCCAGTGCAGGATAGATGGACATTTCAGCCTCAGATATTTTTGTTGTGGAGATCTCAGCCACAGGCTTTTATTTTGTCATGTACAATTCAGCCACACAGCCGTACACTGTAGATAGTTGAGCGGTGGAGGAGTTTTCTGATTGATGTTTTAGCCATAGAAATAATTTTTTTTGTGATGGTAGTTTGTTTTTGTTTCAGATAAGTGCATATATTAAAATAGTATTGTTTTGTTTAGACTTCATGATATACTAAATGTTTGGATGACCTTAATTTAGATTGATAGGTTACACCACGAAGGATTTCCAGAAGAGTTTCTGTTAATTGGGTGTATCTTAGCTGAGGTTGCGCTGATAATTCTGGAGTTTTGTGTACACTTTCTTGTACAACCTAACAGGGTGGACACCATTTCTGATCGTGAAGTACTTTGTTGACACATGTACAATGTACCTGTAGAGACTAGCTTAGATTCTAAACTAATGGATGTAGTGTTCCGTTAACCTGGAGAACTTGCCTTTCCATCCCTTCTAAACATTGTACCATCATAGTTGTTTGTTCCTAGTTTCTTTGTGCATCGTTCCACTTCTCTGGAATAAGCTTGACAGCAATTCCGTCACAGGTCACAGTGATAAGATGGTACCTTCACAATCCGGGTCACGGTTGTCGTGTTGTTGGCACACCTGTCCAGATATAGATGTAAAGTCAAAGTATTTGATCAGTGGTACTACTTCATCAGGTGTTATGGATCAAAAATGTATAGTGGCTAAATCATCCTTTCTCTACGGCATTTCTTGTTGGCCAAAATGTTCAGCTGTGTGTATGTAGGCTTGGCCAAAATGTCTCAAGCCAAATTGTCTGTGGTTGAAATGTTTAACATTCCTAACGTTATTGCTGAAATCATACAGTGTCTTCCCCCCATCAGACAACTAATAAATTGTTAAATTAACAACAAATGTGAGACTTCCTTCCCTCATTATCATCATTATCGTGTATATGCTAACTGACAATGGCAGTTATGTACTTTACAAATGATGTACGTGTTATGAGGACACCAACAATTCTACTGACAAAGGGAATATTCTTAATAACCTTTCCTGTTTAAATCGCCTTTTTTCTGAAGGAAATTACGCGATCATCGTAGGACTCCACAAAGATAATTCGTTAATCGTAAATTTTGTCCTGTGTTTGATGGAGGCGTTTGGTAACATCCGTAAAACTAATTATTCCACTTTGCATGTTGGTAGCGCACCACTACGACCTGAGTTCAAATCTCGGCGTGGGCATATCTGAAGGTTGTTTCATCTTTCACTTCGCTTCATTACCTTTGGAGGTCGCTCGGCCCATTTAGCCAACCATCTGCACAAAAGTGGCCGTAAAACACCAATCATCATCATCATCATCCACTTTGCATGTGCCCATGTAGGATTGGGTTTCTTATTCAGTCCCGTTTGAACGGATCATCCCGTGTTTATGTTAATTTTCCCATTCATACTTTACTAACGGAATTTTTAATTTATGCGAAAACTCATCAGGCTAAAACTCATTTTGTAATCGTGATATGTAATTAGTTAAATAGTGTTGAAAGGAATATAAACAATCTGAATTTATTAATATGCTCACTGTGTTTTGGATTTCGTACATTATTAACTTAAGAAATGTCTTATTTTGTACTTATCAAGTTCACAGAAAATTGGTTGTTTCTCACTGAGAAAATCATAAGTGCGCTTGATTTATAATATATTTTAGTAGTTGCTGTATGAAAAGTATTATAGAGTGAATGGTAAATTGACAGCTGGAGGGAGAATGGGCTGAAGTGATTATAATTTGTGTTTGTCATCATTCGGTGATGATTTGTTTTACTTTATATAATATAGCGTTATTTCGTAGCGTATGGTGGTAGTCATCAGATAAGGGCTAAATTTAGAACACGTTGACTATTAGAGAGAATGTACTCGTCATTATTATTTAAGCAGCTGGTGTCAGCCGTGTCGGTAATTACTGGGCTGGTGTCTATTAATGAGCCAGAAGTAGAGGGATTTGAGACCGTAATAGCTCTCTCTCTCTCTCTCTCCAGACGTGTGTGTGTGTGTCACAATCTGCGTCACCTCTTAGGAACTGTTTTCAGATATTAATGGCAGCTGTGGTTTGCTTAGGAAGTATATTAAGAAGTGTTCTATTCCTGAGATAATAATAAATAACACAACTGTTGTTCATAGGTCTGGATTAAACTGTCCATTCTGTTCGCAGTTCATACTAAATGTTACCTGTATAGGAAATAGTTGTTGTTGATGATGATGATGATGATGATGATGATGATGATGATGATGATGATGAAACAACGACAAAGTTTATCTATGTCACCTTTGATGTGATCAGTTATCTGACAATGGTTTTTGTCTGTTTAAAAGGGAAACGATTGAATATCATCATCTGGCGGGGAGGTGAAATATTCGGTTTCATCGATGTCACCGAGTGCAAAGTTGGGTGAACAGTTCACTGTTCAGGTGTTTTCCACTATCATGTACCGCCGATCAATTAGCCCTCATTTGGCTTATACAATTGTGAACTATATTTAGAAAGCCGAGTCATTTTGAAGTCATTTATCAACTTATCACCGAGCTCTAATCACAATTAAAAGGTAAATGTCCTTCTGGATATATATACTGGAATAAGTTTGTTGTTGTTGTGGTGGTTGTTGCCGACGCCGTAGTCGTCGTCATTGTTATTGTTGTTGCTGTTTATCTGTGTGTGTGTGTGTGTTTGTGTGATGATGATGATGATGATTGATGTTTTACGGTCACTTTTGTGCACATCCGGGTAGGCTAAATGGGCCGAACGACCTGCAACGGTAACGAAGCGAAATTAAAGATGAAACACCCTTCAGATATGGCCACACGGAGATTCGAACTCGGGTGGTCACACACATGGTCGAGTGGTCAGTCAGTGATCAGATGGCCATCGATTTGTCTATAATTTTAATTTGGAGTTTAAGAATCAATAAAGGTTTTATTGTGTAGCCAATTATATTATTTCTTAATTTTCACTATGACTGGGAAAATTTCATGTGAAACAAGCCTAAATGGAGCATTTTTCGGGGATGTTTTTTCAGTGGTAAAACACAGAATTGTCTCATATATGAGCATATATGGTACACAATGGAAGTTCCCAAATAAAGAAAATGGTTGGAAAATTATCATATATCCTGTGCTGGAGTACATATATTCGATGATGCCCATTTTACTAAGGAGAGTTTTGGAAATTTGCTGGAACTTAAAGCCAAGCTTTGCTCCACACCATTCATGTGAAAGGCCAACAAATTGTTCATTCAATGGTACCACCTACCAGGAGAAACAAACTAGCTTCTGGGCTATAGCTAGCTGTTGTTTTAAATTCACCTGGTACTGTGTATCAGTAATGACGGTTTTTGTTCATGCCCCGTTATAAATAATGTTCACTTATCTACCGTTGTTTAATGTTTGTTGTTGTATAAAATTATTAGGGTATGCTTTTAGTTGATAATATCAAATTAATATATTAATATATGTACCAATCTCGTGGCAGAATAATGTTTTGTCAGTGCCTTTGAGCATTAGTAGATTTCGAACTGCACTCGCCCAACAAATGTTTCACTTGTACATTATATTTGGAATTGGCCCAAAAATGTTAATGAATGCCTGAACGTGCAATTGAACAGAAAAATTTGTGTTTGATAAAACTATTTTGAACTATATTTTGAACTACAGTTCAAAAATCAAAAGTTGTACCAACACATGATACTAATTTCAGCTCATCATTTAACAGAGGAGAGCTGGCAACTTTTACTAATATGTCATGATTGTTCATTTTGTGGCCTTGGGTGTATTGACCACCCTTACTTGAAACAAGCCATCATGGATTGATGCCCTTTGTAGGGATACTTAAACTTTAAATTTATTTGGAAGCAAATTTTTTTGAAATAAATTGCCCAAATGGGCAAGTGGTCAGTGATCAGCACAAGGTGACATGAAAATCTGCTTGTCCTGGGCATCCGGGCATGCAGCCATCCGGTCATGTGGGCATCCGGGCAACTAATTTTTCTGGCCCCGCTTCTGTTAATTTATTTCGAATCTGAGGATGTTTTAATTTTCATTATGGCAAACATGAAAATATTTAAAAAGGTTAATTAAAATCATTGGTGAGAAAATATTATTAAATATTTATTATTATAGACATATTTGAGGCTACACAATAATAAATTTATCTTAATTATATGAAGCAATGAGTGCAATTAAATAAAGAAAAACATATTTTTGTGTTTTGATGGAGTAGATAGGTTATGTAATAATTATAATAATATTTTACATTGCACCATATTCAGCTTGAGTTGCTCTAAGGTGCTCTACATAATTAAAACATGTTGTTAGATTGATTTTTGTTTGCTGTAGATACTTATGTAATATTAGTAAAATCAGGTCAGGATACTTTATGTCTAAGTTAGTTATTAATATCTACAATCTTCAGCTACAGTAGACCTGGAATGCACTGTCTTTGCACATCCTTGATCAATAGTGAAGTAACAGACTGACAGGAGTTGGCTTTGTTTTGGAGACTTCCTTGGTGACGTCATTGGGTTCTGGGAATCCTGTCTATGGCTTAACCGTGTTACCAGTTACTGTAAATAAATTAGCATTATTGCCTACTACTTGCTCAGGTTTTAATTGCAGAATCAAAATAGTTACAAGAAGAATAAAAATAACTGAAACTATAAACAGATTTTACTGAGCTGGTGTGATTAACAAATGAACCTGGGGCGCGTTTTTCTTTTGGGGGGGGGGGCATTTGGCTTTGTTTCACAGGCACTAATTACTGTCGTAAAATTTTGAAGGAATACATTATATTAAAAAGCAAACGTTGTACTCCTGCTGAACTCGTTTTGTAGTCTTTTTCTTTGTTAAGTGTAGTTCTCAGTGTTTGCAATATATCATAGATATTGTCTATGCAAAAGTCGTTGGAAGATGTGCCTTTGAAATAACGGGATGCTACTTAAATGGAACGTTTACCAAATATCTAAATGAACGCTCTACGCTTGATAAAGCAATATTTATGAAAGACGTTGGTGTTAAATGTATTTGCATCTATTGCGGCTTTTGGTCTACCATATCTGTGGGATACGTTTTGTGTGGGTACTGTTGTGTCTGTGGGATATGTTATCTTTTGGATAATGGTATTTAGTGAGCTGTTGTTGTATCCGTGGTCAGTGAGCTCCGGTGGCCTAGTGGTTAAGCACCCGGCACCTGGTGCCAACGGTCGCAGGTTCGAACCCCGTAAGAGGTCGAAACTTTTCCGGGGATTAATTTCTCGGCTCACTACATCATGGGTGGCTGACCACGTTAAATGGCGCTGCCATCTCCACTGAATTATTTAAAATAAAGGGGGACGTTAAAAACCCCCTGAGGACGTAAAACACTCTGGCAGTGACCACCCTCAGGGTATTTCGGCTCCATCTTTCCGTACTGCTCCCCTGTGAGTGGTGGGGGGAGGAGGTTTCTCAACCACTCCAACATAGAAGCTGTGCTGATTAAGCGACAGCCTGGGGATTCTCCCCGAACAACAAAACCGAAACCGAACCGAGCATTATGGTGTACTACGCCTGTTATGTCGTGTCTAGGGTTATTCGTGCCATACCGTGTCTGTGGTCTGCACAGGTTCTACCCGGTGGCATCTCCGTGCTGGCTGCGAGCTCTGCGGTAGTCTTGGGCAATGGTATCTGTGGTCTGCCGCGCCCGTTCTATACTAGGCGTTGGCTAATGGGATTCGTGGTCAGTTGCATCCGTGGTCTACACTAGGTCGTGGCTAATATGATTTGTTTCCTGTTCTGTAGCTGGTCTCCACCGCAGTCCCGTGTAACGATGCATGCGTGTTCTTGTGCATATGACACTGTAGGCTTGCGTAATGATAATTAGGAATGATTACAAACAGATCTGTGTAGAAGGTCTCAAAGTCTTCCGGTCCCCTCTTAGATAATCGCCTGCTCGTATTACAATTACTGTGGCGCGTGTATGTGGTTAGCTTCTCCATGTTATGGTTTACTATTTGCCGACGTTATGGCTCTCTATGAATCGGATTAGATATATTCTATCGATTTGCTCAGTGTGGTCTCCATTATCTTCTTTGAATGTATGTTGGTAGGTTTTTTTTTACATATGCCGCCGATGTTACCAAACTTCATGCTCTGAATTGTTGTCGCCTTATCTGAGCTGATGTTTTTATTTGCTGATGTTTTGTGGTTGCCTGTGTACACTATATATATATATGTGGGTAGTTTTATTAAGTAACGGTTTTTGTCATTAAGAATATTAAGAATGGGGTTTCTTGGTTTCTAGGTCGGCTTAAACTGACCTTGTGTTTTCTACCCTGCTGCTTATTTGCGTTGCTGGATAAATCTCAAGCGCAGTGAGGTGTATTGTGTTTTATTACCACTTATGTTTGAAGTATTCTAATATACAGCTGGCTTTATTAATTTGGAGGTTTCCACCTGTAGTTATATTTGCTTGGAATGCCTCATCTAAAAACTGAATGTGTATAACTTTGTTTTGCTTTCTCTTGCGCAAATGGCAGTGTGTTGGGAGGGGGGTGCTGTGTATAATTATATGATACACAATATTTTATATTTATATTTATATATATATATATATATATATATATATATATTTTGGGTAGGTAGGGTTGTTTTTGGAAGATTTTACACGTCAAATTCACCACTAAACCATTAAAATATATGTTTTTATCCCAATCACCGTTTACATTTTAGCAATTGTCTTTTTGTTTGTGTTCAGGATCATCCACAAGCACATATGACCTTTGTCAAACGTGATATTATTTCTATTGTTTCCTTTATTAGCTTGTATTTCCTATCAATCTATTGAAAATTTATCTATATAGGTTTCTTCCTATCTTCAATTTGATTTATGAGGGCAGTGGGTGCTAAACGACCTGGACGTGGCTGCTATATATGAAAGCGATTTTTTACATAATTTACATATAAACATCAACGCTTAGCTAGATGTCAGTATATAAGTGAACATTGATCTCAAAGTCTGGATTCTTGATAATAACTAAGAGTCAACACTGACATAGGTTGTTAATATTCCCCTGTATGTCATTTTATTAAGTTGAGGAAGCTACAATCTGCAAGCTTCAGTGCCGAGTGAGGCATGTGTAGCAATGGCAGAATCATCCAGGGAAAGATGCCAAAACATTTAGCGCGGGTCTAGGAAAATATATTTACTATCAATATTATATCTGTTTGTATGTAATCACGAACACTGGGCACCATTGTAAGAGAATCATTGGATAGAGAGATAGAACTAAATGTGTTTTTTTCTCTCCTTTTTCCGGTAGCCCGTAGACCAGTGGACAGTGACACAGGTGATTGAATGGATGGCTGTAATTCAGCTATATCGCTATGCCGAGGTCTTTAAGCACTACAGCATCAAAGGAAGAGATCTTAAATCACTGAACTATCAAAAACTGCTGGTAAGCTAGGGATTAAGTATCTAGTTTCAACCCACGTTCTCCTTGCGTTGCTCACCTCCGTAATGTTTCTGTGTAATTTTACCAAGTTAACCTTTTTTTGTTGTCTCTTTCCTCTTGAGCATCCACTCCCACCCCCCACCCCCCACCCGAAAATGGTAGACTATCAATGGACCAGTTGAGCTAGTAGTATATGAGTGTACTCGGGTGTCATTGGTAATATAGTTCTTGCTCTGTATTTAACATCTGAAGAAGCCAAACATTGTGTTGGCATTACATTTTACGTCAGGAACTGGGTTATTACAAATAGTGGTGTTGTTGTTGTTGTTGTTGTTAAACCGGTAGTGATGTAAGCTGGTCAGTAGTTGCATTTTTTTGTTACTGACTCTTTGTTTTACTTTTGGCAGGATATGAAGATCAACAATAACAAACATCGTACTGCCATTCTAGTAGCTATTGATGAACTGTGTGGAAGAGAACCCAGTAGTGTGAGTTGCAAACTTGTTTTATATCATTTCCAGATTAAGCTTAACTGATTTAATTTTTGGCGGGGGTGGTGTAATGTAGATTATTGTGGGTATTTTGGTTGGTGTTGTTTTTTGACTCTTGTTATAATGGTACTTGATGACAATAGGGAAATGAAGTTCAAACATTACTATTTTAAACTGAATTTGTAATATTTGGAACAAAATAATTAGCCGATCACATTCCGAACAGAAGCCAATATTAAAACTTTTAATTGGATGCGGATAAGCTTTTGAATTGAACAGATCATGGACAGTTTGAGATGGGTTATATTGCTATAAATATGGAAAGAATAGCTCATATCGGGTCATGTATCTAATATGCTTGTTATAAGAGAGAATGTTCGACATTGCTGTGATGACACAACTATGGCAAGAAATGCACAAATAAGAAAGAATATTACATCCAGTTCGTACTGCGTGTAACACCTGATCGTGCAGCGTTACTATTGTCCCATAATATTGTTATCTATTTTGCTTCGGCATTTTTGTATTTAAAATAGCTATATTATGGAATATACGTCCGTGAATCAAGCAGTCATTGGATCAAATGTCTGGGCGATCAAATCTCTGCAACCCAATTAAAGGATCAAAAGTTGTATTGCTAAGGTGATTAGTTACCACCGTATCTAAGCAATTCATACTAGGTCTCTATGTTAATTATTTTGGAATTGTTTTCTAAACGTGCTAGAGCATTCCGTGAGACTAGAAATGTCACAGATGAGGTCACTGAGGTTTGTTTGAAGAAATCTTTGTTACGCCTCAGTGGGCCCCTTGACCATAAAGAACTCACTTGACGTGATGATGCCGTTTTAGCCGTGTGTGACCGCGTCCCCGTCACCTTCGCGAATGGGTCAATCCAACACATATCAGTACACGCAGCTGTTAACACGACAGATTTGACAGGTGTACACACACCTGTACCGATGCACGCTATAACTGTGTCAAGTACGGGCGCACGATTTGAGTGTCGGCTTAAAGAGCTGATAATCTTACAGTAAAATATGAAGCAGTTGACCGAAATGTATATCAATCAGCCAGCCAGCCAGCGGATCAACAACCATTTAGGAAATATTTGATAACAGACTCGATGAACCTTATATGATAGATCAGAGCGAGATATGGATGGATACACCATATTTAGACCGGATTAAGACGATGGTTGGGGGGGGGGGGGGATGTGTAGGGGCTGCTTTAGCTGCACTAATCTAGGACAGACCAGACGACCTTCACAAGATGTTGAAGATATTTTGTTGGTGATGATTAATTTGAATGGTTTGTAATTCGCAGCAGCTCCTGCATATTCACCACGCCCAAAATTTTCCAAGAGACGAGGCATTTCTAATATTTGCCGGCAACCTATTCCACAAAGTGGAGGCTGCAACACTAAATGTACAATCACCATATGACTTGAGTCGATACACTGGCACCTGCAGTAGTATCTGACTGGATGACCTGAGTTTTGGGGATGACTTTCTAATGGAAACCAGTTCACACAGGTATTCTGGCGCCATATCATTAATAGATTTATAAGTTATTAACAGAATTAATTTTGACTGTGTGAATTATTAGGAAGGTCTGGTTGACATCAGTCTTGAGTCCATGTTTATTTAGTCGTAGTCCATATTGCATAATTGTTTAAATAATGAAGAATTAAATAATTTAAATAACCAACTATATTTAGTACTATATAGAATTTAATCATTGTAAATTAAATGTATATCGCGTCATTAAGATGTATGAATTAAATGGTTTGAAAATGGATTATTTTAAAGCTGCACGAACTAGCACTCGCTAATGATTTCTTTCCATTATTTGAGGTGTACGAATTACTTCATTAACTTTTGCTGTAGAACGTAACAAATATCCTGTCGTATTTGAACTGTCAGACAATCAGTTAGGCTGCTGAGTCTTTTTTAAGAAGATAATACATCTTCCTTTCTTATCTCCCCAACAATAGGTGTCCATCTTGAATACTTTCAAATTTAAAACAATCCATTAAAGCTACATAATGGTATGTGATTGCCTCCGTCTCTGTAGCAGGACTGTTGTGTGCAGTGCGCGTGCGCGCGCGCGCGCGTGTGTGTGTGTGAGAGAGAGAGAAGGAGCGAGAGATATGTGTGGTCAAATCAATGATAAGTCGTATGGTGTTAGGTTATTATTGATTGAGGTACGGTTAGGTGTAGAATAAAGCAGCCATGGTTTGTCATATTCATCCATGAGCCATCAATATACAAATATACGATTCTTTAAGTGGACCAGTGCCCCTTTTTACACTGTCATAGTCCAATGTTTTTTTAATAATAAATTAAACATTAATAAAGGTATACAATGTTGGTAAATATTGGTTAAAGCCAATTGGTAAGTTGAATACAATTTTTTTTAAATAATCTTTCTATCCATGACTGTATGTACGTTGACTATATATATATGTGTGTGTGTGTGTGTGTGTGTGTTACAGTTAATCGGTATAATCAGGCAATATGTATATTACCTGAAATTTACAGGTAATCTGTATTAAATCTCAGTTAGCAATTGACGTGTTACCTGAATATTTCACGTAATATACATATTACCTGACCAATAATATAAATTTGATGACTTGAATTACGCCTGAAGAAGAATCGCTTAGTGAAGAAACAACTCCCAACCATTCCCCCTCTCCCCCACACCCCCCACCCCACCCGACCCCAACATAAAACACACGTTCAGATAGACTACTAATAATCACACTTAGATTTAGAACACGGAGACATATTAATGTTTGAATGAATTTAGGAGAAATGTTTATGTCAGCCAGCCAAGAGGGATGGACATTTTTTTGACACGTGGTTATACTATTGTCGTAAGATATATTTTTATGGTATAAATATTGGACATTCTCAATACGTTCAGATACATGATATTTTAGAGGAGTATTACTGGGAACTTGTACAAATTGTATAACTTGAAGATACTGATTTCCTTTCAACGTGGAATCAGTCGAAAAGGCCCCCCCCCCAGATATTCTTTGGTTATCTTTAATTAATGTATGAATTAATGGGTCTGCTACGTTATATATATATATATAACATAGCAGACCCATTAATATAAACCTGATATGGGGAAGTAGATGAACGATAATCTATCAGCAATTTTCAGTTGTTAGCATTGATTTATTTAGTTCGCAATTAGGGATATATATAATAGTTATTTGATTCGGTAACAGTAATCTTAACAGCCTGGTATGTTGGTGAGCGCCACATTTATAAAGCGCAGATTCATATATCTGGCACAGCACTAGGTTTACTGTGTGTGTGTGTGTGTGTGTGCGCGCGCGTGTGCATATGCGCGTACAGGTGTATGTGCTTTCCTTTAATTCTCGGCAGTGCCGGTCTTCTCGGGCCGTTCCTGGTTCACCTGGATTGAACGGTGCTTGGCCTAAAAATAATTGTGTGTGCGCACACGCGCGCGCGCGCTTGTATACCAATCCCCTGCCCTCACACGGACCCACCCCGAGACGTATTGGGGCCATTGCCGAGCTGGGCCGTGCGGTATATGCCGATCGCTCTGAAAGAGAATATGGCCCACTGCCACGACCTAGAGTAAGCCCAGGTGAGAGAGAGAGATACACCAACACTACCCGACTATCATCGTCCGCCTTTTACCACTGTATTATATTCCTATCAACCAACTGACCTAGTTAGCCGTGGCCGGTCGCGTAGCTCAGCTGACAGTTCGATTAGGGACGGCCTCTCGACCGTTTTAACCTTTATTTCTCAGATGTCTTCGTCGTTCTTGGGGTCGGCGGTTGACTGACTGAGGTTTCGGCTTCTGGTCGGGATGGCGTCCGTTTCGGAGTCCGTGTTTCTTTCGAGCCTAACTCGACGAGATCTCATAAACGATTTGCTTGAAGTAGGGGAGAAGGGGGGGGGGGCGTCGATCCGTAGGACAGGCTGGGAGGTAGATACCCTCGGTTTCAGAACGATGGGCAGTGATGAAACTTGTAACCCGTGATCCCCCCCCTCGCCGACGTTAACGCTTTAGCCCGTCGTACAGTACAGTGTGTAACCATTGTACGTGGATTGAAATTTTTTCTTACGCAAGTACCTACTTATGGGTATAAATATCTTTTGGTTCAGTTAGCCAATTAAATACTGTCTCTCTCTGTATATGTGTGCGTGTGAGAGAGAGAGAACCGAAGTCAGTAGTCAGCTGAGCCATCCCCCTCTCGGTTGAGTTGTCGTGACCTTATGAGCTTTGAGCGGAGTGCGGGGGGGCCTTACCGAGTGATCAAGGCTAGTGTTCAGTGAGTGAAGAGCTCCGAACTAGTCCGAAGGCCGGAGCCCTAACTAACAGCCTGCTGCACACATGACACACATACACAGTGAGGCACAGACACACACACACATTGGTAAAGGAGCCTAGCCCCAACACACACACACACACACACACACACTGGCACACACTTGTAATTGTGGTTATTGGTGGAGTGTGCCGCCAGCTAGCTAGCTAACCTGAGCTCAGAGCTACCAGATATCTAGTAAAGGCTGCTAGCCTGGCACCAGGTAGACTCGAAGTAGTAGTGATAGGGTACGGATTGTTATTGGGCCGTTTGAGTTCTAGAGAACGGCGGCTTATGGTGGTCACCGATTGGCGGCTGGCAGTATGTGGTGGTAGTGGATATCTAACTATCTACGATAGATATTATTATCGTCTGTGGTCAGCAACATCCGTAGTGTGACAGATCATCCACCGATCGACTGTTTTCGGTTGTCCTGGAAAGGGCGCACGCACGCCGCCGATGTCTCCGTTACCTGTGCCGATTTAGCGAGGTGTTCATCTCTTCCGACGGTCGTCGAAGAGGAGAGGCATGACCTGTGGAATTGTATCCGGGGATAAGGTCGTATGTTAAGGCTCCGGGATTATCTAGATCTAGCAGCAGGCAGCTTTAGCCTTAGGGATTGTGCGCCATTCACACCGCTCGCTCGTGCGCTCACTCACTCCAGAATCCGGTGGCGTTCTGCTGATGCCATGCCGACTGGACATAGTTGGGAATATTCCGTATTAACTTGATTGGATCGTTGTTGTGTTTTTTTGTTGTTGTTGACCGGCCTGAGGTGTATCTCGGTTGTTCGTATTTTTGCCAGTTCGTGCCCAACATGCTGTGCGCAGCAGCAATGGCAGGCCCCCAACAAGCCAGCCATACGTCTGATCTATATCTACCTCTATCATCGCATTGTGCTAGCTCCATTACCGAGGTATGTACTAATATGTAGCCCTGTAGTATAATATTAATGGTACACCACACGCACAGACACGTACGCGTACACACACGCATGCACAAGTTAAGTACTTGTTGGAAAGACAGAGAGGGAGGGTTTATATATAACATATATTGTGATAAGAATGGAGTTGTCCTAGCACAATAATGTGTGACAATTGCTAACAGGTTTAGATGGTCATTTTTGCTGTGATTTTTTTTCTTCTGATCGTTGAACTTGACGATGGGCATTTAAGCGCGCGCGCGCGCGCGGCAAAACACACGATGCAAACTTATTGTCTAATGTCATGATTTAATAATGCGTGATAGATTTGGTTGCCTCGCTTAACAATAGTGTTATCTGCCGGTTGCTGATTGAAAAGGACAAAATACATCGAAAACAGAAACACCCAACTGAGGCGTTTGTGTGTGTGGTAACTTTAGGGTAAATGAACCTAACTCTGGGAGGTGATTTCTTGCTAAACTGTGACGAGCTCTTTGTTTTACTAGACATGGCTCCTATCAGTTCCACACACACACACACACACACACGGAGTGATATGCGGAGGACGGTGGTCGGAGGTCTGTAGAGGTAATTAAATTGTCCACAATGCCGATGGCCGGCTATTTCTAGTTTGTCTATATTTAGCTAGACCTGGTGCCCTATATTCTGCGGTCTTGCCACACGACAAAGCCGGCCCAGTGTCCCACGCTGTCATCATTAATCAATCAGTAAGACCTTCCCCCCAGATAACCGCTGACCCGGAGCTGTCCTTAACGGCGGCCGGCCGTATTGGTTTGCCTTTCTGGTGTGGAGTGCAGGTATTGTGTGGGTCAAGGACAGCTAAGGATATTATATATCTGACCTAGCGGTGCCGGTGATCAAACAGCGCCGAGAAATATTCGCCTGATTGTCGATTGTTGTGTGTGAATGCCTGGTCGTGTAGGTGACGCTGTCTCCCAGCTGCTGGAAAATGTAAGACATTATTTAAGTGATATGTCATTATGTGTAAGAGGATCCGTAACCTCTACACAACAATGCCTGGAATCAGGAAGTGTGTGTGTGTGTGTGTGTGTGTGTGATTGGTGTTTTACGGCCATTTTTGTGCACATTGTACGGTAAATGGGCCGATAAACTTCCGAATGTAATGAAGCAAAGTCAAAGATGAAACACCCTTCAGATATGGCGCGCGCGTGTGTGTCAGCAGATGCTAGGTTACATTTTTATTTATTGAATAAATGTTGTGCCAGAAAGTTAGCTGGTATTGTATAATGAGTAAACGTTAAGTTGGTATTATGGCATCAGTCATTATAGGAATAACTGTTAGAAGTGAGTCAATAGACAGTTTAATTATGTTACTGGGCTGTGGTTCTGACTGGAGTATTAACTGGCCAAAGACAAAGGAATATAATTGTATTATAATATCCTGGGGGGGGGGTGGGTGATTTCCTGTTTTATACACTGTAACACTAACAGTTAGCTCTTTAGTGATTAGTTGCTGATGCTAGTATTGTTGAAGCAATCATCTGTAGGATGTGTTTGTGTGTGATTATATATATATATATATATATATATATATATGGCACCTGCTGCAGCTAAAGTGTACCCACATTGATAATTATCTGTATTATATGCTTTATGTTGAATAATTGACGGAGATTCTTGCTATTTTTCAGCAACCCGATGCTGCTTTTCAGCCGGAACCAGAGGCCAGAGCTAATGAAGGTAGGAGAAATTAATTCATTATGAAGATGATTAAAACATCTCCGTCTAAATTCAGTCTCAATCTCTCCCTCTCTCTCTCGGATAGCGTGGCAATGTGTGTAAAAAACCTGGAAACGAGCTAAATCATCTCAGTGGAAAAGAGGGAGCTATTAAATCTCTGTATAAGTCTTAAATGTATTATTGTAATGGTGTGAGCCTTTATTTGATGAAGCTGTTGCAAACATGTTTATAATAATAATAGTAATAATGAAGTTCACTTTATAAGAAATGATCCCAGTTTTGGTTTGGTTTTGTTGTTCGGGGAGAATCCCCAGGCTGTCGCTTAATCAGCACAGCCTCTATGTTGGAGTGGTTGAGAAACTCCTCCCCCACCACTCACAGGGGAGCAGTACGGAAAGATGGAGCCGAAATACCCTGAGGGTGGTAACTGCCAGAGTGTTTTACGTCCTCAGGGGTTTTTAACGTCCCCCTTTGTTTTAAATAATTCAGTGGAGACGGCAGCGCCATTTAACGTGGTCAGCCACCCACGATGTAGTGAGCCGAGAAATTAATCCCTGGAAAAGTTTCGACCTCTTACGGGGTTCGAACCTGCGACCGTTGGCACCAGGTGCCGGGTGCTTAACCGCTAGGCCACCGAGCTCACATGATCCCAGTGCCACCAGTTTTACATGATATACTGTGCAGATAGTAATTTAAGGGAACTGAAAGAGATGCGTTTAATACAGCACACAATATACGTGCACATATACGATTGGAATATCGCAAACTCACTTAATGAACTTCCGTACCTGCGATCCACGTGGCAGAAGCATCATCCATGATGAAGTGCAAAAGCTTGGTGTCATTTCAGCCGATGAAAGGGGGCAGATTTTTATAGGCAAAGCAGTAAAATGTAATGATGGCATTAGAGCATATGTTATGCTCAACACCTGTGGTCAGGTAATATGTCATTGGAGTAAATGTGGAGGGGGTGTCGTCACCCACGTAGTTGGCTCTAGGCAGTGATGTATGTAATTTTCTGGCACTGATGTAACAATGGCAAGCTGTTACAGGTAACCTGTACGATGATATTTGCAACTATCTTCATATAGCGGCAAATGGTTTGTTTAGCTGCACTGTAAGGTAACTCTGGTTGAGATCTAAGACGTCATCGTTGTTGTATGATTTCTGCTCCGTCTGTCATATGCGTGTATCACCTCTTATTGAAACAAGACACTCCAGATTCGCGCCAGAAAAGATCAGTTTTCACGGGGTCGTTGTCTGCAGTAGTGGGCTCTTTTGATTGGATGTTTAGATGAGTCTAATGTTGGAAGGGGGACCGCAGCCAATCCAGTGTTCTAGCTGTGGAAGTATAGCAACAACACTGACAACAACAATAATCATAATCATGATGATAGTAGCAATAGTTAACACAAATTTATACCTTGTCCTGGCCCAGTTACGGGAGCCATTCAGTAGAAGCTGAAATTGCGAATTTCTAATGAGTGCTGATCGGTTTTCCAGATCGCAGATGTTTAACGATTGATCACTGATCTGACTAAGGTATAACTATTGGCAAAATTTGGTTCACGCTGCTTTCCAAAATTGGGCATTGTTTTTTTTTTAAATCCTTAATTATAAACTAAACGAAATATGTGTGACCAATAAAAAAAAATGTTGTTGCAAATTCTCTCCCGGATAATAATATAATATAAATAATATTAAGTTTCTAGTTATAACAGTGGTAGTGGTGCTTTTTATGGATATGGCTCAAATACCATAGGACACATAATATAATAAAGCACACAGAGTATGGCAGTAGAATACTGTCAAGGGTTCTCTCTCTCTCTCTCTCTCTCTATATATATATATATATATATATATATCCCCGGATGATAGAATGTTACCCATTACTGTATTTCATGCTAGTTGGCCCAACTTGATCCTTTTCCGTTCCAGTGATTGAGGTGATTGTTCTCCTTTATTCCGATTACGTGAAGCGATGGCCTGTGACCAGACTTAATGTTTCTAGATAGCTACGGGATGTCCTTGGTCAATGTGAAATATTGCCTACCCAGTGAGCGGCACAAATCTGACATTGACCTTGTCCTGGTCGTGATGACTGAAAAGTGTCATTACTGGAATGGAGATTTACATACACCCCCCACCGGTCCCTCCCCTTCTTTTGTGTGTGACGCTGCCGGTGTCTTTGTGTGCCTGTGTACTATCTGGCGCAAACCTCCATGCAATTGATATTTCAGCGTGCGTGCGTGCATGCGTCCGCGAGCATTCCCAGCGCTGTGATGCATGTGCACGCATAGCTACAGATATAGGGGCTATATGCAGACGTATCTGTTAGTCAGTATGTGTACCCAGAAGCACTGCTTTGTTGGCCCGGTTGTTCGCGATCTAGTTACGACTATTAATGGCACATAATGACTGATGATCTTCCAGTCAACATATTTACATTCCAACAGAACCCATTAGGAAGTCATAAAAACCTCCGTGACAGGTCTTGGTATAGAGGCACACATCTGTCCATCGTAGAAATTCCTATCTGGCATGAAGTGCGCTTGACCATGTATCTTGGGGGGGGGGTTCCGCTCTGGCGATAAGCAAATTAGGCGAGGACATTGTCATTCTGGAGGGTTCAAATTATAGGCGGCGGGAATTGAGACCAGATGGAAAAGCAATAGTTTGAGGACGCTGGATAAAGCCGCTCGAATCGGGCCAAGGTGCTCAGAGCACAGCACCATCTGTTATGTAAGTGGTAGTGGTGATGTTCCCCTCTGGCCTCTAACTAGTTCCTGACACATCTAGGACAGAGTACAGAGACATTAGTTGGCTGACAAGCTCTTAACTTGCTGTACCTAGGCCGCTAGCTCTCTACAGAGTGTGTTCGTAGAGCCGTCCGCTGTAACTGGCAACATCACTGATACAACGTATAGGCTCCTTTGTTGGGAGGGCGGTGGCGCACGTGTGTGTGTGTGCACGTACGCGAGCGCGCGTGTTGCTCGAAATAGGCGCATTTTCCCCAGTTCAGGACGGCATGGATAATTTATTTTAACTGAAGATCGGGCTTTTTTTCAACACTGAACGAACAACATTTAATTTGCATTGGATGAGCTATATTTGAAGAGAGTGCAGTTTGTTGGAAGAAGTGGACCATCGTTTCTGTTCCGGTGTCAGCGGTAATGGCTCGATAATTATACAAGGAACCGGACCCGATAAAGGCTCCCCAACCAAACGTTGAGCTAGTCCGGCAGTGGGCGGCGGGCTGCAAACTGTCACCTCACACAGACCACCCAAGCCAAGGTCTCCAGCCTTAACACACAGCTCGGGCTCTCCCCGGCGCTAACTGATAATGTACTGGTTGCTATATTTAGAGGCATTTAACCTCTCTCTCCATTCCCTGAGCACTGCGTGTTTCCTGCATGTTAGCAGCCTTTGTGCATAAGGCACTTAATGAATAGCTTGATGGTTACTTCACGACACCCCCCTCCCTGTGTGCCGCTTTCTCATTGTACCTACTAGGCCAACGGATTTGTTCTGCTTCTTGGAAGTAATCATTTTCATCTTGGGTGTCTTTCTTTGCTAGCCGCTCTCGCCCTCTCTCTAGCTCTCTCTACCTACCTACGCAGAGAGAGAATCTGATTTTCACTGCATCGTACTGATCTGAGTAAATGCCAGCAAGATGTGAAGTCCAATTCGGTACCTATGCCATGCCGGTTATTCTGCCAAAGCCATTTTCGTCAGTGTTCCCGTAATCGAATTACTGGTGCCACTTAAAGGCGGCCACAACACTGAAGATATGGAGACTCCTCCTGTCTGCTTTTCTCTTTCACACATTTTGCTCTGAAGGGGACTTTCCACAGCGGTGAGCTTTTGCTAGCTCTGTGTTCTTGGTGCACTGAATTGTAAATTGATTTTTGAAAGTCCTGCTATATAGTACACAAACGCTGTGGGCATGTCTTACTCGAGTGGTGTATACCTTTATGAGGTCAGCGAACCATTGGACGCGTTCGAATTTACTAGTTTACCGACCCGATTCTCCAATAGATACCGCACACTGCAGCCGTGAAGAGCTTTAACTTACATAATTACCGGCTGTATCTGGTTCAGAGCTAAAATTGGTGTTTAAATAGAGAGAGAGAGAGAGAGAGAGCGAGAGAGAGAGAGCAGGCGCGTGCAGAGTTTTCCCAGCTTTATGACAGCTTCCGGAATGACCTGTCAGGTTTAGTTCTACTGGGTACTCTTGTGTATTTGTATGCGAGGCCATTACTATAACTTTACTGATGCATTTTTATTTCTGATTTCAGGTTGCGGTGCCAGCGACCATGCCCTCTCGATCCAAAGTTTTTCAGATCTACAACGATGCCACATGTGTAAAAAGTTCCTTTGGGGAATCTACCAGCAGGGTTTTAGCTGTCCTCGTACGTACATATGCCACTCGATGGCGGGATAGCCTGTTTCGTCGATTTGTAATATATGGATTTAAAATCGTCACCATCAGCTCCATTGCTTTGCTTTGGATAAATAACTTGTATAATGTTACTGGAAAACGGCGTATGTAAATTGTAATAATGAGTAACATTTGTCATTGTATCTCAGATTTAATTAAGAGAACCTTTGCCAATACCCTGTCCATTCTACGGATGCATGTTTCTACGTTTTAGAGTGTGGCCTTTGCTGTCACCGGAAGTGTCTAGCCACAGGTCTGCCGACATGCAGCCAAGGTCCCCATGACATGACATGTAAGTACAGCTGATGTGCTCTTATTTTTATTGTGCTCATGGAAACATGGTACAGCGATCCACTCTTTTGCGGCAGAACCAGTGATCATTCGTAGATTATGTGCAATTATTCCTTTTACATTCATCTGGTGGTAAACGTTGACGTGCAAGTCTGTAAAGTGATCTATTAGAGATTCCTCCGTGAAACATTTGTTGGGGGTATAACTATAGGATGGACAGTTTCTTTTGAAAGAAGCTTATCTTCAGAAGGCTTGATAGAGCGTAAGCACTACGGACAACACCAATCTGATTTAAATTTGGGGTCCTGTGTGTTACATATTTGCTAGGAATAGTCTTTATTGACCATATTGGAAGTGTGTGTGTGTGTGTTTCAAGTCTGTTTTGTTGTAATTTTCAACCAGTAAGCGCACTGGGTTCGAGCTGCACAAGTTGTAAGGTTGTGACGGTTTGGTTCAGAAATAATTACGTGTGATATTATCGGGGTCAGATGGGAAGAATGTGAGTGTGAAGTAGAACCGTTTGGAATTGTTATCTTCAACTGGGAATTTATCTTCACTGTTAACATGTATCCATGCTGCACAAGAATATTTAGTTCACATTATTTCCCCCACCAACCTGAAATGATGTATACTCTTCCCAGTCAGGTTCGGTGGCGTGACATTTAAAAAAATCATTGCTCGACGATTTCTGTCTTTCATTTTGTGTAGCATCACCTTTTGGGCAGAGCCTCAGCGAGCAATTAGCAGCCAATCAGAATGCACCTACTGTACTCCTGCTCTGTACAGAAGAATTAGAACGGAGGGCTCGTGATCGCTGTAAGTATTTATCAGCGTCTGGTGGATTATTGATGAGAATGGCTGGGTTTAAAAAAACGCCACAGATAACTGCTGATACCTGTTATTGCGTGCGTCTTTATGCGCTATATATGTCTTGGTGCCTCTTCTATACTAGATCTAACAAAGACTAGTGCACAGAAATGACACTTCTGCTCCAACACGTAATGTGGAGAAACCACTGAATCGGTGTAGATAGTAGATAACAAATGATGCACATACCTATTTCATTTTTTATAAATAAATAAAATGATGCATGCTTTTTATTTCAGGTGAAGATTTATTTGATGTTTACAGAACATCTGTCTCTTCTGATGAAATCAACAAATTGAAGGGCCTCTTTTGTTTTGGTACGTTATATTCTTTTTGTCTGTAATGTTTCTTTAACGAATGTTCTAATTAATGGATGAAACTACTGTTTATCTTATAATGCGTGCCCATGCACACCTGCACACACACACACACAAACACACTTGAGCCCTGTGTGGACTCTTATTTCAGGCCTACCTCCATCATAGTTTGCAACAACAACATTTTGTGCATGTAGTTGCACCATTCTGCAGATTGGTGTGACGTCTGTTCTGCACTTGTGCTTCTATCACACTTTCTCATAGAAAGCTGTGTGTTTGGACAGCACAGTGGTTAGTGTGCTGCACTGCATACCTTCAGGTTGTAAATTCGAATCTGGCCCATAGCTGATTTTGTGGGGTATGTTTCCACAGGCAGTCGCCTCTCAGCTATTTGTTCCAGGTGTGAGCAACACTGAGGTTAAATGACTCGACTCAGCTCATAGATAGCTCACGTATATGTGAATGAATAACATAACCTTTTAATATAAACCTTAGACACATCTGATATTGATTGATCTGCTGGTATTTGTACCAATTCATGACGAGTGTCTATGTTAACAGAAGTGGTATGAATTGGTTTTATGTCTTATATCATAATACCAAATCTCTGTCAGACTTCTATTTTGTTGAACAGGTAAAGGGGATCCTGTAATAACTGTAACTAATTTGGCTGGTATTTAGAGGGTTTGGAACTTGCATTCATTGCTAAATGATATGCAAACAATTCCATTTCTACTGTTTGGAGCTATTGCATTGAACGATTTAGTGCACAGCTTTTCTGAAGAGTAATTGGAATCCAAGGATTGAGATTTTTTTTTAAAGTACTAGAAAAGGACACACACACACACACACACACACAGTGTCTGTAATTTAAAGGTTAAATTGTACCATTTTATTGATAGGCTGAGTCTAAAATGTATAACCCACCCACCCACACACATTTTTAACTGGCACACTGTATTTCTTGGCATCAAATAATTACACAGGGACCACAGGTAGGGTGACTAATACAGAATAACACTGTTGTCCTCCACCTTTCAAAGACAAACTTTCATTCTTGCTTTATTCCGCCCTCTGGGCCACAACGTGGTGCTACTGTTGGTGTGGAGGCCCCTACATGACTGCTAATCTAGCCTACACACACACACACACACACGCACACGCACACACAAATGCACTTTCATACAGTTCACTTGAATAGAAGCTGATAATTTTGTGTCTGTGAGATTTTGATTTAATAGCAGTGTATATAATTTGTGAAGAAAGATTTTTAACATTATTTTGTGGTCATCTTTGAATTGTCTGGAGTAGGAAATTGGTACAGAGAATAATTTTTTCCCTCTACGTTATAAGAATTGAAGCTTAAATTGAATGTGGCCCAATTGATGTTGCTATGTCACAGTGAAATACCAACAATGGCAACACATCATGTTACATTAGCAAACAGTTTTGTTTCACGAACTGCCGTTTATATATTTTAATAACCCACATTATATATATTCACTCATCTCTGACATTTAGCGACTTGTTTAAAAATGGACTAGAAATTAGGTCAGTGTGTAAAAGGAAGAAAAAACAGGGCAGAAACTATACTTCATTTTGTTTGCGATTGTGTGCGCGGGTGCAGATGCATGTGTGTGCAGTAGTAGTAATGGTAGTTTTATGTTTGTCCAAGCACGACTTGAAGCGGTTCAGAAGAGTATGGTCTATCTCTATCTTGTGTCTACCTATTCTTAAAATTAGATTATCTAACACTACAGTGGACGACGTTGTGCCGCATCTTTTAGAATTGATGAGTTCTGTCACAGGTTCTTTGTGTAATTGATATTATCACATACGGTTGTTATGGTAGCACTGACAATGTCGGTTGGCTAATTTGAGCGACTTGAACAGTCACGGCAAACTGCGCCATGTACAGTGATTACGCAGATAGCGCGTCATTGTGAACAGGAATCAGTGCACGCAGTGTGGCATAAGGACAGACATCTTCGCATCAGTGAAGACATAATTGTGTCAGTAATAATTAGCCGTAATTGCCTTCGTTCCTTCTTGCAGAGAGCCCCGCTGAAATAGACTTGTCCGAGTATACAAGCAGTGTTATTGGCGGAACCATAAAGAAGTTTCTCAGAGAGCTTCCAGATGCCTTGATATCAGAAGCATCGTACAACAAATTCATTGAAGCAGCAAGTTAGCATTTAACCTTGGTTGATACAGATTCAGTTTAATTATTTCCTGCCAAACTTTCGGCAAAAAACACACATCATTTAATTTAGTGCTCATCTGAAGTGGACGTATTAGATTTTTTCGATTTTTCATTAGCTGTATAAAATTAGTCCTGCACATTTATGCTGCTTTAGCTGTATTATTTCTAAGCTATTCATTGGCTTTGTGCGCAGAGATTAAAGACGATGAAGCGTGTAAAGCAAGCTTGCTGATGCTGTCCAAGGAGTTACCGGATGCCCACCAGAAGACGTTGCAGTATATGATGGCACATTTCTGTCGTGTCTGCAGACACCAGGAAGTGCTCAGTGAAAGGCAACAGCTGTCGAGGCTGTCACAAGTGTTCTGTCACATCTTGATGCGTCCACCATGGGAACACATCATGTGAGTGTGAACAAATAGTCAATAAACAGTTTCATATTGCTATGCATTTTGTAGCATCGTTTAAACATTTAAAAGTCGATTTCTGTAATACAGAAATCAGTAATTTAGTCCAATTAACGACATTTACGAGATTCACTAGGGCTGGCAATAAATTAACCCGTGTCATTTTTTATTTACAAACATTGAGTGGAAATAGTTTAAAGCTGTTTCCCTTAAAGGCGACTTTTTATATTTATTAAAGCCATGATTTAATTATTTCATCTGAATTTTCAGTTATAGTTAGTATTCATAGAGAGGTCTCGGCCTATTCGTTGCCATTTATTCGTGTGATGGTACATGCTAATGAGACGTCAGTTACTCTGGGGTTTGTCACAAAGTGAGTGACATGCCTGGTTATTTTCTGTTATGTGTGACACAATCGTCTGTTTTAAATCTTTACAGCAAGATCGTTCACAATGTTGAGTATCACGTTCGTGTGTTTGAGTTGTTGTTGAAAGGAGGTCAGTGGGGTGATTCGTTACCCGAAGAAATGGCTGCTCCCCCACCATGTAAGTCTCCACCAGTTGTATTCTCAATTTAATTATCTGTTATTTGTATATATACCTCTGATGCTCATTATGTGACAGTAATTATTAATAATGTCCATTTTGTTAGTATGGCTAGTAATAATTATCTGGCATTTACTTCAAATGGGAAAAGGTTCTGGTGTTTTTAATATAGTTCCAGAAACTTGTAGGTTCATTTCCGAATTTCACATGGCCTCAAGCATTGCTATTCCCCCATTAGATTTACAAAGTGTTGTGTCCCCACCGTATTGTCATCATTCTACATGTTTTATTTGGAACGTTTCATTTACCAGTACCTCCCAGAGTTCCAGAAACCATTTCAGATAGTAGTCCCGGTACACAGATCCAGAGAGGTCCAAGCACTGATACTGCACCAATAGACAGCCAGAAACTAAAAGACCTGGAATGGTACTGGGGCAATATTACTAGGTGTGTATCATCGCATAGCTGTCTTAAACTTGCATAGCTCTAGTACTTTGTCTCCTGATTCTCACTGATTGTTACTGACTCAATGATTTCCAGGACCGAGGTGAATGAGAAAATGGATAATTCTCCGGATGGAACGTTCTTGGTGCGGGATGCTTACATGCAGTCTCATGGAGATTATACGCTTACGCTTAGGTAATGAAATAAATTCGGATATCAAGCCAATATCGTCTGCTGAATGATCTTACCAGTAAATTAAATGAAGCTAGGATATAATGTTTTCAAGCAACATTCAAGGTTCATTTTATGATTAACAGTCACATAAATAATATGATTATTGCAATATGACTTAGTAATCGTAATGCAGATTTAAATGTTTGAACACAAATTAGTCTTGTATCGGGCTAACAGTGGTAATGTTGGCGATAGTAGTTGTTAATAATAATTATTTAGACAGTTGCCATGTTCCAACGGTAGATGCTGTATTTTGTTCGATTTATGTTTATTTCTTAAACGTGTTTTGTTTGTTTTCAGAATGGGTGGTGGTAACAAGTTAATAAAGATCTATCATCGTGATGGCAAATATGGATTTGCAGATCCATTCAAATTTAACTCGGTTGTTGAGTTAATTAACTTCTACAGAGAACATTCATTGGAACACTACAACAAGACACTAAAGACAACTTTAAAATATGCAGTCTCTAAAAGGGTAAGTCAAGGTGTTTGTGTGTGTGTATGTGTATGTGTATGTGTGTGTGTGACTGACTGCAGCTTTTCATAGGAATATCTTCATGATTTCAGGAGTTTTCTGATATTGCAAACAAGAACCCAGAAATGGTTAAGAGAGATCTACTTAAATGTCATTCAGAATACTTCAGGAAAACACGAGAATATGATAGGAAATATGAGCTACATATGAAGATAACACAGGTAACTAACTAGTTTACATAATCTCTCTCTCTCTCTCTCTCTCTCTCTCTCTATATATATATATATATATATATATATATATAATCTTGTACATCATGTAAAATTATTGAAAGATAATTAATTATAATATCAGTCATCACATCAGCTGAAGTTATGTGTATGTGTTAAAAGACATTGGCACAGATAATCATGAATACAAACTCTATTTGATTCTCTGTGTATTGTCCATGTCAGTCTAACTGACTGGTCTTTCAATTTTAGCACGACCAGTCTGCATATTTTACTCCGGTGTTGTCCTTCATCAACCCAGAATTGTGGGGTTTTGTGAGAAATTGCCATGCATCAGAATCTGACTTGCTATTAAGCGATTAAAATTATGGTGCTCGTTTCAGACTGAAAACCTATAAATACCACAAAACACCATTGTATACCACTGTTAACCTTTTAAGCAGCTAATTATGTCAGTAATCAATACTGTCATGCTCGTCACGTACTATTATCAGAACAAAACCTTTTATGTGACTCAGATTGGCAATTTTTTTATCAAGTGGCCCAAAGTATTATTAATGGGTTATAAAGTAGTATCAGTAAATGGTGTGTAGGTAATGCTTTACAGTGGCTGGAGATATACTAGGCTATTTTCAGGCCAATTTTCAAGCCTTGTTAACCTGATTATTGGATCAGTTTTGTTAACAAAAATTCAGCGAGATGAAGTTCACCTGTCGGTTAAAATGCCTAGCCGTGTGGTATTTATTTTCATTAATTTTATCAATAGAATGTTAGTTCTCTGATTTTTCTGTTATTACATAATTTAGAGAGTATGTGTCTCAAGATCGGGCATGATTTAAATAGTATTGTGTTACCTTTGCCATTAGACAATTTGGAAACTATATATGTTGTTTGTATGAATAAAAAGTTTGTGGGTTTTGGTAACTTTAAATTTGAATATAAAAAAGTTTTTTATTCAGGGTTTTTTGTGGGGGGGGGGTTATGCACGCACACTCTGGAAACTGTCTTATTATATAATATTAGTCTTTTAACTGAAAAATGTAAATGTAGCTGTCTTATATCCACCATTGTGTTCAAGGTAAATGAAACGGCTCTTACTGAAAAAGATGTCTAATTAATGGGTATAAGGGGGCTGCTATTTTCATGGTGATAGCCATAAATTGAAGAATGTTATCTGCTTCAGGATACGGCATTGAAGAATCAAGCACTGGAAGCCTTTAAGGAGACGGTTGAAGTGTTTGAGGAACAACTCGCCCTACAGGAAAGTTATCAGAAACATGCAAATGCCAGTGAAATGATGAAGTAAGTATTGTTGCATAACATAATAATGAATGCTAAGAACCTGTCAGTATATTTCACCAGCAGAGATACAAAGATATTCCTGGTAAAGAACCTGGTTTACGTTTAGTAAAATGATTGTTAGGTTTTAGAATTGCTGCCAGCATTGAGGAAAGTTTAAAAGTAATGTGTAGTGGTGGTTCACATTAGCCTTTACCATTCATCATCAGGTTCTCAAAAGTAAAATTGCTGGCTCCCATCGAGTTCGGTCTAAACTCTGACTCCAGTTTAATCTGCCGATATCACTAGGTTGTTTGATATTTATGCGTGTTTCAATTTGAAACCAAGTTGTGTATTGTTATTTAACGGTAAGCGTTCGTTATCAGCAACTGACCAAAGTAGATTCGGTGCGTTAATTAAGTTTGCTTAATTAACTCTATTCTTTTAATGCTCACTTAGGTTGAAGAAAAATCGAGATTTACTCTCGGAGCGTTTAAAGGCATACAGAGAAAGTAGGAAATCCCTGGAAGAAGGCCTCAAGGAACAAGGAAAGAACAACAGGTCACTGATGGCCGAGATGAATGCCATGAAGCCCGATATTAAAAGACTTTATAAGCAGAGGGAGCAGTATAAAAAGTGAGTGCTTGATTCATCTGTATGTCGTCTTATTACTAAGTGTGTATTTCTAGAAATAATTTCCATTAAATATTTTGGTTTAATCGACCCAGTGCGCTATATGGCTATGGACGTTTTGTATGTCTGCATTCTGGATGTATGGGACGTTTATGTAGCCAAATTGGTATTGCAGTTGGCTACAGATTTCTAAGATGGACTCAGATATATATATATATATATATATATATATATTTGAAGTGTTTCATACTTCAATTCACTTAAAAGACCCCCAGAGATTGCTTGGTCCATTTAGCTACTGTGAGCTGAAAATGGCTGTAATTTTTTTGGTATTGCTTTGCTTTTGTCTGAAATGTATCAGAAGTCCTGTAATATCTATGTTAATCTGCTCATTAATGTTTCACATTTATATATTTTTTGTCTTCTAGTCATAAAATCCACAAGAAAATTATCCTAATGCTCTTAGACTTTATTGATAAATGGGTGTTCATGATCATCCTATTACTGTCATATATAATTAAACCATATATGTTATACCTCAGATCAGTATTGATACTTGAACTATACACTATTTAATAACAAGATCAGTCTTAGTTTTTTATTCGGGGGCGCATCCGTGGTCTAACGGTAGTGTGTTGGATCACAGATCACTACCACCCGTGTTTGAATCTCAGCGTGGGCATATCTGAAGGGTGCTTCATCTTTAGCTTCGCTTCATTGCCTTAGGAGGTCGCTTAGCCCACTTAGCCTACCAAAAGTGGCCTCAAAATCTCAGTCATCTTAGTTTTTTAGCTGGTTCTGTTTCAGATTCATAATGTCCCATTTCATTGATAATTTATGGTCTAAATTAATTCCTCGTTAGATGGCTTCAGGATAATGGCCAAATGCAAATGAAGCAGATAGAGGCATTATTATACGAAGTGGATACAACGCTAGAGAGAGGAGTCGGCCCACAGCCAGAGGATCTTGTGGATCAGTTGATGCGGGATTCTCACATGGAGTCCACAATCCCGCATTATGACCAGCAGACATGGTTTGTCAGTATCGAACGTGAACCAGCTATCAGTTTGCTCCAGAATAGGCGTGCCGAGACATTCTTGATCAGGCCAAGCAAAGATGGCGCCTTTGCTCTGTCAGTCGTGTGAGTTGTTTGCCTTAGAGTACATATAGTAATAAATGTGTAGCTATGGAAATGTGTGTTTGCATGCACACACACATCACACACACACACACACACACTGTTGTTGATTACAAGATAAACTTCTATCTGGAGATTTTTAATACATTAACTGTGGAATGAGCACTGTATATTAAAAGCAAATTAAGTGGTATCTTCTTTTTTGTTGTTATCTCCAGAGTACCATATGATAAACTTCATACGAACAGGTAATTGAGAATTGATAGGTGTTTCATATATGTTGATATTAGTCTGGTCAGTAATCTCATATTAGTGAAATTTGCAAGGAAGTGTATACATTCAAAACTTTTCACCATTCACCGTATAATAAGAATTTTTCCCTAATTTCAGTACTGGATATAGAGGAATGGGGAAACGGTATGTGGATTTGGGCATTGTTCTAGTTGTTCTTTGAAATTGTTATTGCTAAATCATCTTCGGCAGAAACTCGTGTTCATTTTCACACTGACAACATCCCCAGTTATTTACGTATGCATCACACAAGAGAAGCATCACACTAATACATCCTCTCTGTTTTTCCAGCAGTCCAAACACAACTGTAGTCCACTGTAGGATAGAGAAACACGAGTCGGGTTATGGCTTTGCCGAGCCTTACTACATATACCCGGAGCTCATGGATCTAGTGCTTCATTATCGCGTGACGTCATTAGTCGAACACAACAACTGCATGGATATAACACTAAAATATCCCGTCAATGCTGAGAGCTACCAGCTTGAGACGGTCACAAATCATGACAGGGATAGTGTGGGAACTTACCAGTCCATGACCCAGCACATGGATGGCTAACGGGTATTCAACAGATGTGTTTCTCTCGTACTGACTGCCGTCAACCAGTACAATCGACTAGATGTTGCCCGATCTACGATGTTCTGCACCAGTGCCACAGACTACTTTGGTAAAGTGGATTTTATCCCATTGACTGCAGCGCCAGATAGAATGTCACCTCGTGCCTTGGCATGTTCATGCTGCTGTGGCGTAAGTGTATCCAGTGTGCTTATTTGACCTTGAACAATGGTTGTCAGTTGACTGATCAGTGTGTGATTGTTAGCTGTGGTGAGTTATGTTCTGGATGGACACCCACCCATCCATCCATTTCACTGGCATTTAATGGAGGATCATTCCAGCTTGTCTTTTGATAAAAGCGAGCCACGCCGGACTCGTGTACCCACTGACCACATGATGTAATTTCTGTCTGAGTTTGTGCCGCACATGCGTCGTAACCCTTGATGTGTTGATTTAGTTATGCGTTAATTAGTAATGGAAGCCTTTTGTCAATGACAAACGAATTCACCTTTCATAGCTTGTGAGACAAGTATTGACCGAGTGCAGAATCCAGGACGAAGACCGGTTTGTTATGATTCCTGTCATATGGATCAGTCTATTCTTAAGCTTGCAATTCCGTATCTTATACTTCTGTTACCGTTTTGGATATCTGTGTTTAGATGGTGTACAGTTGTTACTGTTTTCCATGCATTATATGTTTTATGTGGATCTGATGAGTGCAGTATTAACCAAACAAATAGTTTCTTTCTAATCCAACTTTCTGAAAGATGTTCAGTTAGCAAATGCTGTTTTTAATATTCCATTATCCTCTGCAGCTATTTATGATCATCGTCACCTGGATAATATATATATATATATATATATATATATATATAAAGTATGTGATTTTATGTACTCGGCCTTTGATGCCTCTGTGCTCTTGTTGATAAACTGTGATAAATTATTTCCATAGTTACTTTTAAGTAAGTAGTAAGACTTCGTAGTAGTGTACCAGATACTTAGCTTGCACAGATACAAGATGGATGATTCTTCAAGGTTTACATATTATGAAGCCTGTTATAGGATACTGTGTGGGTGTTTGTGTGTGCGTGCGAGCCTGTTTTCTTGGTTAATGATTGTATAGTGTTTATACAGTTTGTATACTTTTGCTTCTTTCAAAAAGGATGTACTACCCCAATGCTGCTGATAGTGTGCTTATTGGAATATGGTTGTATGTGAAGATTCCCATGTTGTGGTATCCTTGTGTGTGTTGGTGCTGTGTTATGGTCAGATGTAATGTATCGGTGTGATGTTAGGATGTTTGTAACACTCGCTGCTGCTCTTACTGGTGGTTACGTGTATTAAATTAAAGAGTATTGACTTGGGCCAAAATAAACTTGGGGCTGAATACAAATCTAACCAGGCGAGCTCATGGACAAGTTTGTTCAGGATAAACTTTATAATATATATATATATATATATTTATATATATATATTCTGTATTACAGCACCAATTCAGATCCAAACAAATATGAAGTCTCAGTGGAACCAGATGCTATCTGAGAGATACCCATTTGTATAGTTAATGGACGATCTTCCTGTACATCCATCCATCCACCCAGAGTCAGTGACTGAATTGTTAGTTTAATTATGTTGAAAATGTTTAAGTTGAACAGTCACAATTTTGTTTGTAGCTAAGAGCCTGCATCTACTGGTACCATCCTCATAAAATAAATGTGGCATTAGATGGTATCTTTGGCACTGATCATCATCATCATCATCATCATCATCGTCGTTTATCAATATCTGCACTACATCAAATCAGTTGTTGCTAGATTGAGCGACTTTGTTCATTATTATCACCTAGGGCACTAACTTTCTGCACCAGTCAGTAAATGTAGCATTCCAGAACTCGCTGTACATCATAATGTATGTATGGGTAATAAATAATATTAGAGCACCAAAAGAATTAATCTGGCAATTAACAATATCACGGCTGTTAGGTGGCTGGTCATTTCTAACACGAGCTAAGTGGTGATTTGTCTACGATGGAAAGCGGCTTGTATTTTGTGACGGTTTAGTGCCACGATGTTTTTACGATGTATGTTCTGGCTGTGTGTACCTAACTAAGACATGGCCAAGGGATGTAACCTGGGTCGTCGCCAGATAGAAAGACAAGTGGATCAGCCTGATCACATGTACAGAAATGTGCACCTACTTACAAGCAACACAGCAATCGTGTTAGGATGGAAATTTGCTGACGAAGCTTTAAAATGGTGTGTGCCTGTCTTAGATGAAAGAGTACATTTGTTCTGTTGTCTCATCATTGCATATTTGATGCATGATGCTAATCAGATAGATTATGTGTGTTTGTATGCGTATGTGTGCGTTTGTGAACAGTCGGTTCGGGTTCAATTATAATCGTATAATTAGTTATAATCATGGTGTGATTGTTATTAAAACTGGAATTCTATCCAAACATATTTCAGCCCAATTTCACAGTCTAATTTTAGTGGGAGTCTTCACAGATTTTACCACGAAGTTTAAGCCTGTTGAGCATGTACATTTTGTATCGAGTCATTATCATGTGTATTATTATTATTATTAATTATATGTGATCAGTGATAGTACCCTTGACAATGTATATGTATTAGGAAGCTAATTAGTTATACCGGAGAAGTAATGTTAACCCGAGGTTCATTTCAGTTTAAGAAAGTTACATTTAACTTAAGTGACTCAGATCTGGTTAATATGATACTGCGAGATTTTATATTTTCGGTTGTAATTTTAATTGATCACTGTAATTGAACCCAACGCTGGTAGGCAGGTACATGGGATCAGATTATTTGTTAATTATCAAGTGAAATAATAAAATGATCTCAAACTGACATCATCGTTGTTTGTTGGCTTTAGTCGTTGTTATATTATTACTACAGTAAGCCATTGATGATTGAGCGATTCCTTTATGTAACCGTGTCACTGGAATATGTGATTGTCAGGCTATGCCAAAGCCCTTTATTAACAGATGAAATGTTCTACGGAGCTGAGAAAGATGACGGTTTCATGGCATATTCAAATTCTGTCTAGTTTCGTGCATTGTATACATAAATAGAGAAAGTATTCAAATGTGAATAAATTTCAAAACCATTTAGATGACATTCATCAACATTTACTTGTATGAGATATGTATGTATATTCATATCTTGAAACATCTATATATCCCTCTGTGCGTGTGTGTGTGTACAAAATGATAGTGGCCTATAGGTCACATCCCTGTACTGCAGTTGGGATTTGCAAGTTTGCTTCTTCACATAAATTATTCAAGGCACTAAGTCCCACTTGTTCATATATTTACAAGTCAAAAACACCAATTACCAATGTGGCTTCTACTACTGCCACTAAACATGAATCAGTCAGATTGCCTTATTTATTGTTACTTTAAAAAAGGTACAGTCAATAAATAGTAAATGGCTTGCATTTCACGCACCACCAGGTTGAAACAGAAAGCGTTTAAAGAACGACTACACAATGCTAGCAACATGCCTAATAGAGAGACCTACATCAAACATGTTCAGCTGCATGTTAGAAAAAAGTTGCAGAAGTGAACGTTACAGTAATAATATTATATGCCAAGTAATATATTGGTTAAATAACAAATTGTGTTTGGTCGTATTGTATCATATGGTAGTAGCAAGGTGTAATTAAAAACAAATGAACTGGCAAGATGAAATCATTATCACTAAACTATATTGTTTTACACAGTAGGTGGAGGTGGATAATTGCCAGGTACAGTTAATCAATCTTTAGGTATTTAGACTGTTAAATAACATTACACGTGCTTTCGTTTTGATCATACTATACTAATTTAGTAATTAAGTGAGAACAGTGATTCAGGTTTTTAATAATAGGGAATTTTGTGGCTCCGGATTATATGTTACACACACACAATGTAGTCTATTGGTGTTGATGATGATGATGATTGATGTTTTACGGCCACTTTTGTACACGCGATACGTTAAATGGGCCGACCGACCTCAAAGGTAACGAAGCGAAGTCGGAGATGAAAGACCCTTCGGATATGCCCACGCTGAGATTCGAACTCGGGTGGTAGTGATCTGTGGGCCAATGCGCTACCAGTTAGACCATGGGGGTGTAAATTATTCCATCTCATAGTCTATAAAACATGGTATGTACATAATGTTTTGAACCAAAGTCATGTGTCTTATCTTATCCTGTGTAGTGTAGTATTAAAGATGGCTTCAGCCAATAAACCCACTAAGGGCTAATTAGAACTGATGTAGTGATTTACATTGTCAGAAATGTACAAACAATACTGTTTGTTTTAAGATATTCTGATTTACATTTTGTCTGTAATTGTTCATTACAGAAAATATGACAACAGGTATATAGTGCTAAAAAAGGTCTTGTATTTTGTCTAATTACATCATCACCATTCAGTTTGCACTCAAATTAAGTGAAAGGGTAGCAATTCATCTCTATACATAGACAATGGCCTTTGTCTCTACAAACGCGCTAATTTTATGGCTAAGGCGCGAAATCCACACAACAATGCTGGAGAAGCTTGGCTAATTGACACCCGTGGGCATATTCCATTGCGTAATATTATGCACTGTTATTTTCTTCCGAATTACCATAACCATGATTTGAGAATAGATCATCTGCAGGTTGTGCATCATTCCGCACTGACTATTATAACCAACAATTCAATTGTGGAATTAATAACTCTTCGTACGGTATGTTAATACATTTTCAATCGACGTACAGAACATCTGGTACTGGAAGTTAACATATCATTAGATAGCAGCGGCATCAGAAACACCGTTTTACCAATAATATAACAGCCTATTTGGGAATTATATCAAGCCCATGTCACTTAAGAATTCGGGAAGTCTTCATAAAATGGCCACAGCAGTCTTGTTTTTTTTCTCTTTCAAACCTGATATTATAAGTGCAAAATATTTTCATGAATTTGAGTCCGGTATCAAAGTTTGTATAATTTGATTTCACCAACCACTTATCCCACATGCTGATATGATCCCACAAAAAAAGGCAAAACATAATTCTTTTCAGATTTCTGTGGTTAAATTCTGAGAACAGGTTATGTGTGCATGTTTGCCATGCATTTAGCAATACTCTAGAATACAGAGATTGAAACTGTACTATCATGGTTCTGAAGATATTGACTTGCAATGTTGGTAGAAAAACTCACAGGTATTAACATAATACCTTAATTAGCTTCATTTTATTGTAATTTTGGATAGAACTATGACACAGCTTTCAGCCCTAAAAGATTCACGTGTCTATGCCAATTAATTAAAAAGTGACCAAGGTTCAAACAGCGATGCAAATTTGCCGTGATTTCGAAAGGGGCATAATTAGAGGACCCCCCCCCCCACACTTCAGTGGTGTAATTCTGAAAATATTTTTAGTGAAAGCTGAATATTGTGCCAGGCCTCATCATATACATGGTAGTTGATATATAAAAAATATTAATACAATCTGAAGTGGTTAGGTGGGAAGCGCTGCATGGTTGATTTTACATGGAATGACCCATATATATATATATATATATATATATGATGATAATGATGATTGATGTTTTATGGCCACTTTGTGCACATGGTAGGCTAAATGGGCCGAGCGACATCTAAAGGTAATGAAGCGAAGTCAAAGATGAAACACCTTTCAGATATACACAGGCCGAGATTCGAACACGGGTAGTAGTGAGTGATCTGTAATCCAACACGCTACCGTTAGACCACGGGGGCGAGAGGGGGGGGAGGATATAGGGTTATGGCACACAGATCAGTAATAATTTTGCGAAATGCTGCCGTTTTCGAGCCACTTTTCAGGTGGGTTCAATCGGCCGCGTAACCTGCAAAGGCAATGAGGCGAAGTGAAAAATGAAACACCCTTCACTCATTCGGATAGATTGGAACTCAAGTGCTATATACAGATTTGGGGATAATCGTGGTATCGCTTAGGCTATGGAAGTGGTTACTGTAGTAATTATACAATATGGATCATGCAATGAAAGCTAGTAAATCAGAAAGGGAGGCCATCTATACGCTGTTAAGCATTACCTAACCTAAAGACGAAAACAAATTGAAATGAAATGGTGTTGTCTTTGATAACTTATGTGTGCAGAATACAGTTAAAAAACGAAGTAACACAAGTAAAAACAGAACGCTAACACAAAGCGGTAATTAATTATGTGAGTACAATTATTTTTGAGTATAAAACGCCCATATAACTGCGCCATCGGTATCTGGTGTGCGCTTGGCCATTTGGGAAAGCGATGTTTCTGTAACACTATTCCCATTAACCTAGAACAGCAACCCTGGGAGCTTATTGCGTATGTAGAATACGCTATCCTTGTATTAGGACTACTGTCAATACTAGTATAATGTCTGCAGGATTAGGTGAGAGAGAAAAACGCATCCAGGAATTGAAGTACGAAATCCTAGCCTGCTCGCAAACAAAGAATGACGCACCTTTGATACAGCGCCAGAATTATCTTCGCATGTGACTTTGTTTACCATCATTGCTACTGTCAAATGATGACGTCTGTCAGCCAATCAGAAGACGCGTTGGTTAGTTTCTACCAATCAGCAGCCGTTTTGTATTCAGTCCCCACATAAATAAATAGGGCCACGCTGCATAGTAAATATAAACAAAGGTGAGGGAAAGATTGCAATACATACGTAATTCACGGCGGAGAATCAAATTTTCAGAAATCATGCCTTTCTTAGGCCAGGATTGGAGATCGCCAGGGGAACAATGGGTGAGGACGTCGGAAGGTTGGGAACGATTACAATTGTGGAGACTGAAGTTGTTCGAAAATCTGAACGAGAACGTTCTTGCTCGGTTAGTATTTGGTTTGTTTACACCCAAAATGGCGGGTTTTAACTGCGAACAGCTGATTCGTGGGACACACTCTCTAATAAAATGCACATTTACTGCATACGGTATTCAACTCATTTTATCATTTTCAACCTATTGATTGTAGGTTAATTTCTCTGTGATTATATGTATTGTATGTGCATGACGAATATATTATATAGCAAAATACTTCGATCTAGACGCGAACAGTTAATATCGCATCTAGTCTTCTACACTACTATATACTATATCTTTGATACTAGTCTAGTCTGTAGACATGTGTATGGAATATGTAGTCAAAATGATTTGGAATCGTTCTTACTATGTTTACATAAATTTGTGCTACGATATCTTCATAATCTTGTAGTCTACTGCGTTACTATAGTTACTGTATGATCTACAGCGATTACCCTACGAGCTAGATTATATTTTGTTGAATTGGTTGCATGCGTTTTAAAAATGGTGTATGAGCTTATTTAAAACTAATTCAGATTTGTACTGACTGTTATTCGACTGGTAAATTATCCGTGTATGATATGAAGTTAACTAATGGTACATGAGTAAACTGGCAAAGTGCCAGAGTCAGTTTCTTTGTTGTAGCAACTAAAAATAACCCTGATACACAATGACATTTAGTCCTTCATTTAAAACAGAACTACATTTATGCATGTATTTGATATACTAATGAAATGGGTAATTAAGTAAAATTAGAGGTGTAATTTCTATATTTGTGTGGGTCATTATTGAACATAATCATCGCAATCGCCTATTATAATGCACTATAATATATATATTATACAGGGTTTGAGAAATAATTACAATTAGGCACATAACATGCACACTTTTGAAATAGCCTTATATTAGCAGTAGACAGCTGATGTCAACTGGCAAACTGTTACCCATTTCAAGGAAGACGTACATGTTGTTTGCATGGGAATGGTGCCAGGTGCCCATGTTTTATTAGATTTTGATAGACATTACCTTTCTGCATATCACTAATCAAGTGTTGGTAATGTTAGCTGTAAACAATTCCTTGAGAACTTGTATGGCGATTATTCATTACAACAAAATTCATTCACTATAGTGCACTGATAAAACATGACTAATTGTAGTTGTACTTTATTGAATTCTGTTGATCTAACAGCTGGTGTTAAAGGTATTTATTTATTTTTTAAATAATAAAACAGTTACATGTATTGAATGAGAAGAAACCTTATGTGCTTCTGGCGAGATCATATAATTATCCTCGTGCACCATTGTTCTCCTACATCGCAAGCTAACCATCACTTGGATGTGAGTCAGCTGACATTACAGCCACCATTTTCTGGATCACATCCAAAATCATTGTACATTGTATCTGGATAGTTTTTTTCTGTTTTTGTAGTAGGATAAAAGTCATTGGCTAGAAACTGAATTATTGCATGTGTGTATGTGTGCACAATGATAATTTAAACACGTATTTAAATCGACATGCTTCTAACAGATTACTAAAATTGACTGCGGTTGAAGACTTGATTAAACAGAAGGAAATAAAAGCTAACCGATCACAGCCACATATTGTTGTCACAAACAGAATGTCCAGGGAGGTAAGTGTTACTTTGACTCACCAATGTCTATTTTCTCAATTTTACATATCACCTAATTCAAACAGTAAAATAATAATTAACTATCTAATCTATTTTGGTGCAGTATTAATAATACAGTATATATCTTCCTGTTCCATTAAATAATGCTTAATTGTCTTAAATTGTGCAGGTTAGATTTGTTACTAAACAAGAGTGTATATATGTATGTGTGTGTGTCTTAAGTTCATATTCATTCATGACTTTAAAAAGTGGTATATCTATTATATGTATATTTAAGAGCCTTTCAATATTTGGCTAAGTAAGAGCTGTATATTTTAAATAGCATATATTGTGTGAATACTAGCCAGCTTCTGAGTCATGGCAGAATTAAGCATTAGCTTAGTTCATCTTGTGTGATTAACTACATCTCTATTTTCTAATCTTTATTTAAAACACCATATAAAATAACAAGTTTTTACATTGTTGTAAGTTATGATTGTTTTTGAGTAAACTCAGCATAATTCAAAGAAAGTGGTGTGTGTTTTTGATTTTAATATTAATTTTCAAGTTTCTTGATCAAGTCCTGCTAACAAAACAGTCATTACCTTATCACCTGAACATTTCTAAAGATCACAAATAATTACTTTGAACTCATTAGGAAATACGTAGATATGTACTAATTATAGCTTGATTAGCAGTACTGTTGTCTTTTCAGATAATAGTATCACCCGAATAAAATAAATATTATGCCATTTCTGTAATTGTTTACTGAACAAAGGAACGTTTAATCTGTAGTTCATATGCTTGGGGGAAGCACTACTGATGATAACTTGTGAAGTATTTTGTTGCTATTTTCCAGAAAAACTTTCAGATCAGTTTGTCAGAAGCTCTAACAAGATTGGATATGTGTGGAGCTATTAAAGATATTCGCAGATTTAATTATGTCTGTAAGGTAAAGTATTTTGATAGTTTAGATTTTATGGCTGTTATTGTCTAACTTTAAGTTTGATCATGCTTAAAGGTGTGTGTGTGTTTGGGTGTGTGAATAATAAAATCTTTATATTTGATAGCTGCTGGAATTTCTAGTCAAACGCAAGTTCACAAATTTAAGTGGTGCTGCACAGAAAGCTGTTTTGACCCTCACTGAGCTACTAGTAAACAATGGTAAGTAATGATATATGACTGAAAACTGATCATTAATTTTATTAGACATTAAATTTATGTAGGTAATGTTACTTGCTTCTGTGGAATCATGGTTTAGAGCATGGGACTCCTTACTCTTTGTTATAATAAATAATAATATGTGATATTTATATAGCGCCCTATTCAGCTCGAAGCTGCTCTAAAGCACTTTACAATATTATTTACAGTATTATTATCCCTGATATAACTGCTTATTTATATAGCTGCTCTAAGGAACTTTACAAATATCATTATCCCTGACTCAGACCTGTTTCCGCCCAGCACATATCTCCCAAGGGAGCATACAATGCATGCCGCCATTATAGGCGCAAAGCGTTACGCAAACGCATAGCCATCGCGTCCTGTCGGGTACTCATTTTTTAATGGATGAGTGAACCAGTCGCCACATGACGGCACTTGCAGCTCACGGAGCCTCGAACCCGCGACCGTTTGGCTACGAGTCGTACACTCTAAATAACTGCACCATCACGGCTCGGTATGCTGTGCTGGAGGTCAGAGGCTCGCGTGGCACTATAGTAGGAGGAGTTTTTCATCCAACCAGGGAACTGGCAAGATTTTCTCCACCTAATATGCCATCTATTGTAAATTGTAAATTTATTTACAATTAGTCCTTATGGTGAAGCAGTGAATTATAGACTATATGCATCTCTCCATCGTTTGTGGTAGCCAGCCAGGTAAAATAACAGACCTTTCAGCCATTATTATTATTATTATTAAGTTATCCCCTGCATATATTATAATAATGTTTCTTGTATTGTTACCCGCAGTGATGAAGACAAACAACCATTTGAGTACTGCTCAGAAGCTGCTAAAAGAATTGATTATAACATTAGAGCGTGGTTATTATGACCACGTTGGTGGATCTCTTCTGTGGCATAAACATCAGCATATGGCGGAATGTCTTCAGAATAAGTTGAATAACCTCGAGCTCAAAGAGGTAATGTCCAAATATCATGGGCCATCTTTATTAGTGAACACGTGTTAATTAGCTGAACAGCTTTAATTGACTATACCTTTGTTAATATGTGAAGAATTTTCAGTTCTTTAATATTACTCGTGTCTTTATGTCACTTAAAAAAACTCTTCATACTTTATATATAACATTGGATTATGGTCAGAGTTCTGTACACAACTCTATTTAGGTCTGTTAAGCTTTTATTATTAAACACTAGACATTTAGGGGCTCAATTCAAAATTCTCTACAGAAAGTATGTGTATTTGAAATAATCCCTAAACTATTGCCATGCTGAAAAGATTTTATCTCGGGTTTGTTGTAATTGGTTTCTTCAAGTGTCATATTTCATGAATTAGTTAATGGCTGAGTTGGAATATTTATATATAAATGTTTGGAATACTCAGTTGTTAAACCAATTATAAGAATTGCAGTAGTCTAATTTTTGGAATTAGAAGTGAAAAATTAATTGAATGGAAATGGTCATATGTCTGGCAAAGAATTAACCAGTAATACAAAATTAGCATCACATATTTATCAGTAGATCACTTCTACTAGATAAATGATGGTGACTGACAGACATGGGGTCAATTCCAGAATGGGAATTGATTATTTAAAAAATTGAAATTGAGAAAATTGGAATTGAAGTTTCCTACAAAAAATTAAATCCAGAAATTAATTTACCATTTTTACAATGTTAACACTTACATGTGGTGTTACCAATATACTGGAACCAAAATGATCCACAACTTTGCTGCCTTATATATATATATATATATATATATATATCAGATACACACACCGACCGTGGCACCCGACATGAGCATTTAATGAATTAGATGTTCTGGATACAGTAGGCTCCGTCCACTAGACTGTGACACCACCACATAGCATACTTTTAATCTATATAGAGATATTGCTATTTAGGAATTAATTAATTTATCAACTCACCAGGAATGTTAATCTGGAGCAAAAACTGCCCCTCCTCCGAAAACTGTGACTACTATACCCTGTCACCAGACCTAACTGTTTAAATAACCATTTGAGATCTTTTGTAAACTTACCATATGTCATTGGTTTAGGACCCAGTAGGGGTGTGAAAGTAAACACAGGATCTGACCCTGTTAGGTGGAACTAAGCAAAAGTGTTCGTTTCAAGGCTCATACTAGACAGTGGAATATAAACACATCTTTGATGATTACAAAATACACTTTTACATGGGGATACACCCAAGACTGTGATCCACCACTTGACATAATCAAATATCTCTTTAGCTAAAATGCCTTGTGGTTAGGCTTTTGCAATTTTTTACCACATCAACACTTACATGTGGTGTTACCAATATACTGGAACCAAATTGATCCAGAACTTTGGTTCCTTACACACACACATATATATATCTATATATCAGATATGCACATTGACCATTGTACTCCACCTGAGCATTTAACCAATTAAAATGGTCTGGATACTGTGGGCTCTGCCCACAACACTGTGACGCCACCACATAGCTTGCCTGTAATCTATATTGCTATTTAGGAATTTACCCCCGTTCAATGTTTAGAACATGCAAAAAATTGAGTGGAATTGGAATTGACAAAATGGAATTGACTCCTTGTCTGGTGACTGATTCATGTCTGTTCAAAGTAATATTCAAGATGTCTCTGTCTTGTAGCAAATTACAAGTTCCTTCTAATGATTATTAAGTCAAATTATTACGTTGAATCAAATCTTCTGGATTGCGAGATCCTTGTTTCCTTTAATATGATTACGTACACTGTTTGTTTATTTAGAGAATGGATGATGGTAAAATACAGATGTCTGATCTTCCCGATGATTGTATCAGAGAAATACTCCTGCGATTGAACAACCACCAGGATCTAGTCAATACTGGTCTAACTGAAGTCAGGACATTTCAGCTGGTCCAGGAGAAGCAATTTTGGCATAATTTGTGCATTTTTCACTTTACGAATGAACAGTGGAGTAGCGTATTGAAGCGTGATGAATGCATTGATACTCTACCTTGGCCACTGTTGTACAAACGTTTGGTTAAGTAAGTTTAATTTTTTTATTTATTCTGCCTATAAAATATGCACTGGTTTCATGTTTACTATCTATTATGAACTAATCTATATTTTTTGGTCATAGAGTCATTTCACTTTATTCAATTCAAACATTCATAACACATAATTTTAATGAAAGCAAACACATAGAATGTTGAAAAGGAGGATGCTTGAAGCATTGCTTATATAATGGAATAGTCAATAGACATAATTATATCTTTTATTATGAAATAACATAAAAATCTCTATGCTTAATTATGAAATTATTGTAGCAATAACATATTGTGTATATTATATCATATATGTGTTTTATGTCATATATGTTAAATTTCACTTTATTCTTTCTTTTGCAAGTCTAAGTGTAATTTGTAACGTTTATGCTCACACAATGTTGCATACTTTGCTTGGTGGATGAATTGTAAGAAGCATCACACCTGCAATATCCTGGCAATAACTAATGTATTTAATGCTGTGGAACCTTTCAGGAGATATGGCTTGAGAGATGTCTTTGCTGAAATGCTGCATCTTTGCAAGCATTGCAACACATTGTATTGGAAGGTGAGTTTTCAGCTATTGATACAATGCTTCTTTATTTGTATGGTCATGCACACAACAGCTCATCAACTGGTCAAAATCAGAATCACAATAATGCATATTTAATAAAGAGCCCTTACTAGCAGGAGCCATTCAAATGCGATGTACAAATAATACGTAATATAATAACACCCCAAATAATATGTCTAAATTTAAAAGGTAATTATTATTTACTTGTCAAAGCGAACTTGAACAGGTGTGTTTTTAGAATGGATTTAAAATTTACAAGAAACGACGCATTTCTAATATCTGCCAGCAAAGTGGGGGCTGCAACGCTAAACGTGCAATCACCATATGAGTTGAGCCGAGACACAGGCAGCTGCAACAGTATCTGACTGGATGACTTGAGTCATCTAGAAGCTCCCTTACTGTGTGTCCTCTATAGCTGCATTCCAATGGTATTAATATATTTGCTACACCTGCCTATAAGACATTTTATTTCATCCACAGATAAGTCACTCATGAATATATGTTCCACATGGATACACTTTTACCCAGTAACACATTCCTATGACAGCTGTTATATACTTATGCAGTTTTGTGACTTTATTTAAATCTTTACTGTGATGCTTCTTAAATACATTCTTTATTTATTTTTGTTTAATCCAGGATTGGTTTGACAGTTATGACTTATTACATAAATTATTTTCTCATGAAGCTCAAAACCATGACTGCTCAGCTCTAAATGAAACAAAGATAGTCAACTACCAGTAGGGTTGGCAGTTTTTTATTACACAGACGTTATTAACACCGTTAATTAACGGTTATTAGCGTCGTGTAAAAAACAGTTTTTTTTACACTGACTTGTAAAAAACTCAATTTAAATAAAATGCAGCTATCAAATAGTAAAATGATAACAATACAGTCTACCAGTTATGTCTTAGTTATCTGCTGCATTTATTATGAAACAAGATGCTTTAGGGAATGACACATGAAATATTTTTTATAATAGTGCCAGTCACCTGATAATACAAGCTATACGAAAATTCTTCTGGTAAAAGTTGCAGTTAATGCAAATAATAGTATAGAAAATACTCTCAACTCAGATGTAATCATTCCACTCGGATATAGTTTAATTGTGATAAAACAGATCAGAGTAGATTTATTGGCTGACACATACACTGCTTACCAATCTAATTATTAAAAATGAATTTCTCAATCATTTTTGTTTTGTTCTAGGATCATGGTCATCCGTGTTTCTTGCCAGATTTAGATCCTAAATCCATACCGATCAGCCCGGTTATGTGTGTGGAACTCTTCACAGGATGAACACTGCGCATATGATGTTTTACCAATTTCTCTATCCTGCTAAAGGGCGATGCTACATTGTGACATATACAAAACGTTTATTGTCCATTCAGTTATCTGCTTCAACAAAGTATAGTCTATTATATGTGTTTCGTTTATGATGCACATTTCAATGCACAATGTAATTTAACCATATTTCTGTGTGATGTTGGGTGTATCGTTTTCATTCCATGGCGAGGCAGGTAAATGGTTATGTTTTTCGTGAGTGGAATTGATAATTAAGGGAGAATGGCATTCCTTGTCTCATGTCATGGCTGGTGACTTGAAATGATAGACTACTTCGAGGGATTCATTTTATACACGCTGAACCTTGGCTTGACCTGTGATGACTGTTATGTGCACACCGTTCTATTTGTAGTCTAGTGGCACGGTGTTTTGTCAAATTTTAGAACAGTACCGTAAAACGTTTAGGCATGCAACCCACCAATTGATTTATTCCAATGTATCAGAAACATGTATTTTTTTATATTACTACATATTGCTTCTGTCTGCTGTAATCAGCATTTGATGATAACATTTGGACAGAGTGAATCAAAGCTAAAATTAATAAATCCTCTGACGACATAAAACTTACTTGCTATGTTTTGGGGACGTTTCGCGCCATTGCTGCATATTTAAGGTAAATAAACACATCTACAAGAAATATTTCTATATTTATGCTAACATTTCTTCCTGTGATCATTAGTGTTATTTATTTAGTTACTGTGATTATTCTTGTAGTAAACACTACAGTAGGCTGCTCTTTTACTATTTTCTGCGAAACTTGTACATTCATCCTCTGTATTTGGAGCTCCAGTATGTCAGTTGTAATGGTGTTCCTTGTGATTTGTAATGCACCAGTTGCTATGAAATAGCTATTATTATGTTTAATTTATTAACAAGTCATCGGGAGACTTGTCGCTGAATGCTAGTCTGGTTAGCCTTTAGCTTAGGAATGTTGTTATTATAACAGAAGCATAAGTGACCTAAATTGTATGTAAATCGTACTGTTTCATATATGGTAATTTAAAGATAAATGTGAAAGATAACTGTCATATTTTAGTGTTTATTATGATTCATAGGTATTCAAATGCTGGTGTAGAACTTTTGTTAATTAGATGGAGTTTTGCTTGAATATTAGTTATCTCAATAGCCTTCAAGATCCGACACAAACATTATTTATTTCTTTTACTCTTCTCGTTTGTTGAACTCTTTCGTTATATAAAAACCTATGAAAAGTTTGTCTTGTAATTAAAGTCCTAATGTTATTTATAATTGTTTTATTGTTAGAAACAATCATTTGATTAATATCTTATTTTGTTACTTCTCACATAAGAGATACTTTACCAATATATCTGCCTCCATCTAAAAACATTATAGAATCTGTCATGGGGAATTAGGATATTATATTATATTGCATAACTGGTCTGACTTATTTATTATACTTATCATTTCCTATATACAGCATTCAGCTTATATATATAGTTTGTATCCCAATTATTGCACACACACACACACACACATATTTATATATACACACTCATATTTATAAATATTGTCATGTCAACAAAACTTAAATAATAAACTGAATAAAAGATTTTACAAATCAATTTATAACAATGTCTTTATTTTAATAGACCAACTAACATTAAAAAAAAATGTTACAGCGAAAAGGATCTCCAACATTACTTTAATTATATTGCAAAAAAAGCATATTAAAACATTATCATACAAGTACTTTTGTTACAAGTATAACTGCTGAATCATTAGTCTAATAATTATTTTTTTAAATGTAAATAAAGCAAGAAGCCCATTCACTGATTCAGTAGTAATGTATTACAAATGTGAAATGGAGCCTAAACATTCTCATTAAATTTCATCTCGTAAAGAGCAACATTTTCCATTTAAAAGACTGGTACAAAAATATAGATTTGTTTAACAATGTATGTACATTATAAATGACTAGATATATATATATATATATACATAAAACAGAGGCATGCAAGCAAGCAAATAACTCCCTAATGAGTAATTGGGAATGTTTAGAATTTAAAAAAGGACACTTAGTAGATAAGTTAGCAAGCTCGCTAAAAAAAGCATAATAAAAAGAATCGGGAGAGTATCTACTGATAACAAGTAGAACACAGATCCATGATAAAGATTACTTTTTTGCTGATATCATTATATCTTATAACATCTTTAAAAAAGCGACTATTAAAACAGCATAAACAGTAAGTCTTACTGATGACTTTCAATGATATCCTCAATCATATAAGTCTCTTACATGAAATCATCAAGAATACCTAAGTGATTCCCGACCGTAAAATATCAACAACAGAAGAAACGATTTACCGCAATAATAAAAATCTCTGCCCACAACGAAATTATGGCACCATTAAAAAGTTACGACACTTAAAGCATACCACTGTGATATCTTCCATTGTATATTTATCAGAAACAATGTGTAAAAAATATTATATATATAATTATATATATTTTTAAGTCATTATGCAATTTTGTTACCCTGCCAAATTGATCTGCTGATAGCTTATGTGTGTAGGACTTGTTACGTGAAGACTACAATCTAACTATTATATAATAAAAGAAGTACTTCTCACTATCTATTAGGCCCTAATAAGGTAAAATGATAAAGTATGCTACTATGTATAACTATAGAATACTGAATACAAAGAAATTAAGCCGTGGAAGATAACTTGCATCCTATCTTGACAGTGGAATGAGGAAATGTATGAGATTAGTAAGACAATTTGTGATTGTTGCTGTTTGCTAAATAATAAATTAGACTGATTAGTTTAAGGAAAATTAACAGCTATTAAGTATCTAACTCAACAAACAGCAAAACATACCTCATCACAGCAAACCATAATTAAAATTTTCAGATATGAAGATAAGTATATCTAAGGCACAGAGTAATGCAGTTTATAACAGAATTAGTTAACCTTTCATTTTATATAAGTTTATAACATTATGGTCACCTCTATACACACTTACATATTACCATTAGGTAATATGCTCATGGCTGTGTTCAATATTTTCTTTTTCAAGATGAGATTTTGGTGAGTTCTTGGGTGAACATCTAAAAACTCGGTGATCCCAATAAATTAGATTGCTACTGATCCAGTAATTAATCTATGTGGTGAATGCATTAAGAGTCAGATATCAAATAACTGTGTGTGTTGTGTCTCTTCACAAATCTACACAACATAAGGGTCTGTGCTACATAAATATGTTAATAAAACTATTTTGTATTAAAAATGTAAACTGCACATTCTGGAATGTCTGTAAATATAGTAACTACTTCCTATTCAGATTGTTCATACTGCAATCATAATAAAGTAGTTCCTTACTCATGAAAATATCACAAATCCATAATGCAAATTAAAGCGGCATATTTCAAATCATGTGACATACAAATTATATAGCTATATTTTCAAGGATCCACGCTTTCATGCATCAAATTCATAATGAAACAACAAAAATAAGTTTGAAGTTTCTGTCAGTCAATGTTTACGTTTATGAAAATGCCTACCAATAGTCACTATACCAACATGTGTATATACACGAGACCCGTCACAAAGATGACGTCACTTATGGAAAACTACCCTCTCAACAATTTTTATATCTATTATTTCACGGGTCCCTTTTGAACATTCTTTTATAAGTGCTTATTATAAAACATTCTAAACCCTTTTCACGTGTCATCAATGATATACAGAACTATTACTATTCGCAATCAATGTTGGGACTTTCTGCTCGTGGAGTTTGTTCAAGTAATTTACCACGATGACATTGTACATATAAAACTCCTCCAGTAGTCCTGATCTAGATAAAACATAAAAGAGAATGCTTTAAATCAGAAGTGCATCATGGGATCTCGATGTAAATAATGGCCGAGTGACAGCGAGATAAATCATTCATTTTGATTGTCTGTTGGTGAATTTCATGAAAGCATCGATTCTTGGAAACATAGTTCCATAGATTAAGGAGAACTGATAAACTAATTTCACTCAGATTTTATGTCTGCCTCTTTACATCAAATGCCTGAAAATATATGCTGTTCTTAAATAATGACACATTCTTGATCTCTGGCAAATACAATATACAGATCTTTAGACGGCGCCAATCCAGAGCCAGACATCCAATCATCCCATTCTTAAACAAGATCTTCAGTCTATTACGTACGTGGATTTGGTTCATCTGTCTCCAGACCAGGAAATGGATCATTCTCATGTTGCCTGCAGGAAACAGTTAATGATTAGTTCAATTAAACTAACATGTAATATATTTCAGCAGTAGTTGATAGTGATATGATATTAATCCATCATAAAATACTACACATGCCAATAAAAATCATCCAATGTCTTTATCATTACTGAAAATATTTATATAGAATACACAGAATGCTATAACCAGATTTAGATTCATAGTAAGAAAAAACATGAAAATAACCATTAAATACTCAACAATTAAAATTAATGTATGTTTTTATTAAGAACTGGATCTACTATAAAAGCAGACTGGTTCTTAATTAACTGTTAAATGGAAAGACGTAGATGAAATAAAATCTGATCCTTTTGGTTCCATCACTTGTAACCCATTAACATTTTCTTTTCCAAGCACTATTTGTCTCTTTGTAGGGACACAATTTAGGTGGTTGGATTCTGAATCTGGGATTTAAATGACCGTAGCAGACATATTACACTGTTAAATTATTGTAAGTACTTCTGCTTAACAACACATCGGCACAATTTAGGCCAGTCAGTGTCCTTCTGACTCAGAAACAGAAACAATGTCTTGCATCTCAAGCTGTGACATTGGGCTCAGATTGCTTGGTTTGTGTGTCTTATATAAGAACTTTAGTTATATATAATTCGCTTTATTAGTATCTGGAAATAGAGTCTTCTTTTCCAAGTTCAGATATGTCCTCTATGCTATGACATTCAAGGCTAACTTTAGTCTGATTGTAAAATTAACATTAAAACTTCATTTTATAACTATATAGTTGGTATAGGTCTGGTCTCAAAATATAATTTTGATAACACTGACTGAGTCTGGGATGCCAGAATCATCTGCTTAACTCCAAATGTTGCTTTTCTAATAGCAATTAAGCCATCAGTTTTATTAATCACTTCATGGGAGTCTCTCATTGCAATTAAAAGATTGCTATAAATATATCTGGTTAGCCAATTAATACAAACATCCTAACAACTGGCACATTCTGACCTAGCCATTTTCTATCAGGCATCATAATAGAAGGCAATTTGCTTTTTGTAGGGTTGATAGCAGCTTAGGGACAGATTGAGACATTACACATATCTCGGACACGAAAAGTTGCTTCTATGGAATCAGTTGCCTGATGAATTAACCTGAGTTTATATTTGCAAATCATGATTCTTTGTGCCAGTGCCTCAGCCCATACTGTTAACACGTGCACACGCACATACCAAGGTCACACAAGTTATAATTTACAAACAAACACCAATAAAAAAAATTAAATTGTCTTGGTCAGTAAATATATGAAAATTAACATTAAAAAATGGAAACTTTAATGGAAAAAAACATTCCCTGTTTTCAATGCATTTACCTATACTGTCTAAATCTCTGTATTCTCTGTCGATGATAAATCTTCTTCACAAAATAGTAGAACACGGCACCAACGATACCGACTCCCAGAGTACCAAACACAATACCAACAGCAACATCGACTGGGTTTAAGCTCTCATCAACACATTGTTTCTGTACTTCAGGGCTATCACTATCCTTATTGTCCTGCGGTGATTGTGATGTTAACAATTTGTGGTCATCTGTCATATTCTTGGTACTACCTTCTTTCACTAGAAAACAAACATATAGATCACATATCATTGGTAACTTGGGCAATTCTCTATCATCTCCAACAACTTAGATTATGTAGTATAACATCAAATTTGTGTAGTATAGTAGTTTAACAGATACAAACTGAACCATTTCTATAAGCCCCTGTAACCTATGCTGCATGCACCAGATGTTACAAAATGGTCAAATTAAAAATAAATTACATTAGCGTTGAATGAGATATGATGTCTCCACTATTTCCAGGCCAAGATCAATCATCAATATTGTGCCAGAAAATCATCAGTTATAAAATGACTTTTTAATGAAGTAAAACTGAGAATAAATTATTTAAAAAAAAATATATATATACATACCTGTCCTGAAAGTGACACGCGTCGATTGATATTTAGTTCCATTCTCTTCACACATAAGATACATATCATACAACGAATTAGGTTCTAGCTGGCTCAGTTCCAATGTATAGTTCTGGAGTTGAGGTGTATAATCTAGTTTCACTGAGATCTCCGTACTGTTTGCCTGATGGTAAGTAACAGAACATTTACCACTAGGTGGCAGTGTAACATCCGAGATGCTGATCATGGCGCTATGACCAGAAAGACTCTGGATGGTCAAAGACAGCGGATGTACATCTTGGGGATAGCCTATACCTAGAAAACAAATAAGACAACAGCTGGGTAAGAGTGATGCTTGCTTATATTTATAATAACAATCATCAATCAAAGCTAGATTTGGACATAGCCACTAAAGCACACTTATCTAGGAAGCGATTTGTATCAGATCAAGTACGATTAATTACAATAACCATAAACTTTAAATATTAATAATAAACTAGTGCCAAATATGAAATGATGAATAATAATATATTATTATTCACCAGTTCATACTTGGCACTAGTCTATTTAGCCAACTTCAACATTTTATGCTAATGTGAAACCATGGAAGAAATGCTCCTAGGATCCTCGTGTTTGGCCTGGTGTGGATTATCTGACTTGTGTTTTTCACATCTGCACAGATGATGCTATACCTAACAAATAATTGTACTGATAATGTCAGGCCAGCATTATTAACAATTCAGCATCATCTTGACCTGACCTGATTCATGCTTGTTTCAGCAAAAGATCAGGACAAACAAACATGGTGAAGGTTTACATTTTTTTTACAAGAATCACTGTGGCAAGCATATCAATAAATAATTATCTCCAAAAACCACAAACATCTATAATATGTTTCACTGTGTATTCTGATGAAATATGTTTAGTCCAGTCATATATCTCATGCACTTAGCTGATTGGTGGCTATTGTGCTACCCACAAGGACATCCTGTCCATTAGTCTCTATTCACATCAAGGATATTTCTTTGTTTTTGCTTAGATCCAGACAGATGTAACATAGTAAACACCATTTTCAATCAAATATAAAAAAAGTTATTACACGCAATCATGATATTAACAAAAACCACATTTTTGTCACGTTTAAAGCACAGATAGCTTTTTAATTGTTATTTTTTTATGGAACAAACCATAAATTTATGGAGTAAATTCTGTAATTCCAATTACAACAAACAAGTAATGATTGCTTTGTACTTTTATCACAAATGCTAATTAATGTATTACATCATCATCAGCTATCTGATCAATCACAATATGTTTAGTAAGCTCATGTGAGCATTGACCCAACAGCTAGTCAAGATTCAGTATCACACATGGGATAAAATCAAGCTGATATTGAAATTATTCAGGCTATAATCTTAATTCATAATTATCCAAACAGGCCTACAGTTCTTCATATGACCTATATTTATTTAGTTTTTTCAATGTCATGATACATGTTGGTTTATTTTGGTTTTATGTGTAATTACATAAATCTGAATGATGGGGATTATAATTTAACTCTCATGTATCTTACATCAACAACAATGTTCTTGACATCAGATATAGCTATTAAATGAAACAATTTCAGGTTATGTTGTTGTTAACATTGAAACTGGAAATAAAAAATTAGTGCAGTGTTTGGCCTGGGTAAAAAGGAGCATGAGGCGGAGCAGGCGAGCACCAAAGGCACAGTCAGTCATGGGGGGGGGGCCAACCTATTGCTTCTCTACGCAAAGTATCATACGGCATGCAGTATGCGATTTGTGTGATTCTATATGAACGTTTTAAGTCTTTGTTGCCAAAGATTATCAAGCCAAGAATATGGCAATACAACATAAGTACAGAATGGATAGCAAAAACAAAACAAGTGTGTATGTGTCAGTTATTCCCCCAAAACAGATTTACATATTATAAATGCCCCCAAAATATCTATAAAATTATTATTAAAACATTATCCTGTTGTTACATACTTAGATAGCTTATTCAGTAATATGCCGAAGATTTTCATCCCAAGAACATGGCTAATCAGTTCAAATTGCAGCTTTCTCTATTGGAAATGGAGCAACATAACTTGTTATTGATTGCTACTGCATATAAATTTATGCAATTAAAAAAAATTTAATAAGCAAACACATTGCTGGTAGGTGCCTGACATAATCAGGAATCGGCTTCAACAAGGAGCATACCATAATCTGGCGAAGGAACTACAATTATGAAGGAGAAAAATTCCAACAATAATTCAGGTTGACCAGAGAATCTAAAATCCCGCCAAATTGTTCAGGAAACACCTGCCCCTGACGTCATATTCTGGATTCCCCCTATTAGCTGACCAACCACCACTCTACCTGGGTGACTTTATGTTTTGAGTTCACCCCTGAAGTCCTTAGTACAAGGCTCAGATTTAGGGAGTAATGGTAGTTCTGCATGAACATAAGGAGAAAGAGAGAGATTCCACACTCTATATTTTATATTTGAATAACCTTAATAGCTTTTAAACTGCCAGCTGTATTAAGTGAATGTAAAGTACCCTGATGACATACAGGGAACTATACCGTAAGTCATGATCTGGACTATGGATTGGAGTTTTGTATTGTGATGCACTGAAGACAAGAATAGTGTAAGAATAATAATTTACTAAGTCAGGCAAGGTACTGGATCACCGAGGCATGAGCTCCATAGCAGGGGAATTGTGATGATAACGTGTGTGTTGATTGTGCACCACACTCCACAACTGTGGTATCGGTGGATAACTTGCAGCATGGGGTTTTACTGGGGACACTTCAAGTCAGGGGGACGCAGTGGTGTTGGTCAGTCAGTCACCCAGTAAGACTCTACTGGGGCATGGCCGTGAGTATAAGATGCCTGAGGATGTTTGTGCTTGCTCACAATATTAAATTGTTGCATAATGGGCACATGTTAGATAACAGGATTGAGGGTAGAGAACTCCTAGCTGGACTAAATGGGGTGCATCCTGTGGCTGGGTTGTTGCAATGTAGAAGTCTGATATGGTGAGGTTGGGGGTGTTCCTTGCAAAGGATGGACACAGTAGATGGCACAGATATATCCCACTGAACACTATATTATGTTTCAACAACCACTGGTACATTGATGGCATTCACCAGAAATGGACGACATAGGTTAGGCTTTTCATCTTCACTCACCAAGTGAGCTTTCTGACATTCCCGGGATTTTGGAGGAAAGTTTGTTTGCCAAGATCATTAACACCATGAATAGAATACATGGCCAAACCTCAACTGCTAACGTGTATTTTAACAAGTTGCTATTATTTGTATGTATTATAAATATATATATATATATGGTATGAAATCACTACTGACCAATAATTTTTTTTTAAATAATCTGAACGTGTTTTCACAGTTAGTAAGTCACACATAAAAAACAAAGCCAATGGCCACAAATTACCCCATTTATATCAACACCAGATGTCAGCAGGAATTGTGAATATTTCAGTTAAAGTTGATTGCTTTCTAGGTGCTAATGAATAGATAAACAAGTAGATTTATTGATCCAAATCTTAATTACACACCATCTTGGCTCAAACAAATCAAACAGCCCAATCACAACCCTCATCTATTAAATGACCCCACCCACTAAATAGTTTGATTCTTTTTGTTAATTCAAAGCTACTGCCTATGTTTTATTTATTGCAATTAGGAATCATATTTTGTCATATTTTAATCATGTTATATCAGTGAGCTCTTGTGGCCTAGCGGTTAAGCATCCAGCATTTGGTGCCAAGGGTTACGAGTTCGATACCAGCAAGAGGTTGAAACTTTTTCAGAGATTAATTTCTCGGCTCACTACATCGTGGGTGGCTGACAATGTTAAATGGTGCTGCCGTCTCCTCTGAATTATTAAAAATAAAGGGGGATGTTAAAGACTCCCTGAGGATGTAAAACACCACCCACAGGGTATTTTGGCTCCATCTTTCTATACTGCTCCCCCGAAAAACAAAGCAAGCATGTTATCATAGCTCAAACACCATCCGTCATCCACAACACCACTTCAAAATGAAAATCAAACACTCTTGAAGAGAAACTGGAGGCTGTTATAAGAGTTAAACAGTGTGGTAAAACTCAAGCTAATGTGTCTAGAGATACTTGCATTCCAGAATCAACACTTCGTGGTTGGATTAGGGATGAACAAAAATGGCAAGAAAAGAAAGAAGGCTAGGACAGCTAGTGATCCAGGACCCGATAAAGCTGTTTACAGTTGGCTAGTCAAAGAGAGACAGGCTGGAACTCCAATTAGTGGTCTGGTGATGTGAGTTGAAGCTCAGAAATTTCAGAACCAACTTCATGTTGATAACCCTGGTGAATTTATAGACTCAAAAGGTTGGCTTAACACTAACATATTTCAACAACGCTATGGGATTAGCCAGGTTCAGATTATTGGTGAAGTTAGATCTGCAGACTCCACAGCTGCAGATGCATTTACACCCATTCTATAGGTGTCCATTCAAGACAACGACTTCGTTCCCAGGCAAATATACAATGCTGACAAATCCAGGCTCTTCTACAAGACTGACAAGCATAAGTACAAAGGTTTCAAACAGAGCAAGGACTGTGCTACTCAACTCCTGTGCACCAACCAGACAGGAAATCACAAACTGAAGCCTTGTTGCAACCCCCCCAGAACATGATCATGGTGATGATTCCAGCTGATCAGTCTCGATATATGCCCCCCCCCCTTTTATCACAACCAATTTAGCATGGACATATATAAGTAATAGATATGTCCATGTGGGGAACATACTTTTCACAACATCTGGAACATAAAGAGGATATCTGTAAAGTTCTCCAGTAATGTTTATTGCTGACCAGTAGTTACCAATTTTTATTAAATTTATTATATTCATTGAAGCCATCATAGTGTTGGTGGTACTTATCATGGGAAGGCTAAAAAGTCCCCCCCCCCATTAGCCAACTAATCACAGTTCTGCTTCTTTTATGTTTTTAAGCCAGCCTCCAGTCATTATAATAAAAGGCTCAGATTTAGGGAGTAAAGATAATTCGGCACTGAATATACAGAAAGCAAGAGATTGTACACTTGATATTTTACATTTGAATTAAACTTCAAGCTCTTAAACTGTGTGAGTTGTCATCTGGATTGAGTGAATGTACAGTATGCTGACCACATTCTAGCCTCTAGGGAACTACAGCTTACAATGTCATATTACATATGGTTCATCCAAATTTCAAATAATAAGGTCCATTTTGATTTTCATCTCTCTTGCTCAGTTTCTTCAAAATGATGCCCCTTTCCTGAAACTGGGTCATTTTTATGTTTCTACACACAACAAATTACGTTTTGAGATAAATAAAAAAGCCAGTGTCAATGAAGTGGTTTATCACTTTATACATTACGTAACATTGGAGTCACTCTCTCAGTCACGAGAGTGAATCGGACTTTCAGTGACAATGTCATGATTTGAGTGACAGTCTGTATTACATCTAGATCGAGTTGGCCAGTGTAAATGTATACTAGTCTAGAATCTAGTTCTAACTCAGTAACTGACTTATTTAGATTATTAGATCTAGATTTATTCTAGTTTCTAGACTAGATCGAATAGACACCCCCTGCTGTCACTGTGCTGATCTAGTCTAACTGATAAAGGGAACAGTTAAATTAACTTACCATGAGATACTAACTGTTCCAATATAATAAACGACAACAAATATATCAAAGCCATAATGTTGTCCAATCAAGACATTATTAACCAAGATCTTCTAGTCATTTTAATAGACACACAGAAAGAATCACCATTGCCAGGAACCAAATTCTATGGACTACACAACTCATACTCCAAACAACTCGTACCCGGGATATATCGTACCCTAGCCTGGGGTGGAAAGCGTTGTTCAATGGCGTTGGTGCTGGGTAGCCTTTTATCAGTTTATGGCCGATAAGTGAAATGAATAGCCTGCCCGATAAACTGTAGAATACACCCACATTACACCTTTCTTTGCAAATCCCATAGGAATCCACTACATTACGGCATTGGACAAACGAGGCGATGAATAGGGAAAGGGAAGCCACAAAATTAAAAACTAGACTACTGCTCGGTTGATTGCTAGTTGAATAATTGAAATCTACCAACCGAGGCACCAGCCAGTCGTTAAAGATGAAATCCAGAATAGATATTTTCCAGATGAACCGGTGAAAGATGTTGAATTCGTTCCAAACATAAAACACCAATATAAAGCACAAACATTATTGGGATCCTGATGATAACGAATCCAGGACATAATTAACACCCTGCGGACAAAACCCCTTGCGATTCTGAAAACCCCCTGCGAACATAACCCCCAAAACGACATCTTGGACAAAAACCCTGAATGTCAGTGGTTGTTTTGAAAAAGATGGTTTATATGTTAATATATGTGTTTTTTTCTACAAAATATAACTATATAAGGCCAAACATAAATTTTCCATATTCTTGAACAGTTGAACAAATATATTCATTATTCGAAACATATAATAGAACAGTTAGCTGAATGGCAAGTAACAATATACGCACTATATATATATATATATATATATATATATATATATATCATATATATATATTGTGTGTGTGTGTGTGTGTGTGTGTGTGTGTGTGTGTGTGTGTGTGTGTTTTTGTGTGTGTGTGTGTGTGTGTGTGACTTTTATGTAGACTTCTAAAAAGACTGTGACTATGTACTTCAAGAGAGCGTTAATTTACAACATTATGACTAGAAACGGGATTCCTCGAAAGGTGAAGAATTCAGATGGATTAAGGTAAACACCAAAGTTAAACAAGAACAGCCAAAATTCAATCAATTTAAATGGGATTATCTCTCTGAGAGTATGCTGGATGATTTGGTATGGACACTATGTATATATAGTTACCATTCCAATGAATGGATTGAAGATGGTTTTCTTCTTTTTGATCTGGTGTGATACGTACGTTCCTATATAAGTACATACAATAATAATATGGCCTACAAATATGGTACCAGTCGTTGGCACACTCGAAACCTGTACTTGCCTGTCTGTCATATCAGATAATTTGAGAAGCAGTGGTCTCGAGAACAGATTTAGCACAAACATTATTGGGATCCTGATTAACCGTGGAAGAGATTGTAATAAAACACCAACTCACTCCTAATAAACAAGACAATAAATCTAGATTCAGGATACACTTTTATGGCGCTACACAGATAAATTCGTTTAATTCTGCTCTTACCAAAACGGAATCATTTTAACTCATTAAGTTTGAATATTTTGATAACTAACCTTCCCAGCCAGTGTCCTAATTAAACCTGTATGAAGTAAATGGGGCTCATGATCACATTATTTTTTTTTTCATGTAAACTAATTAACGTTCTTCGGGGATGTTCAAAATGCTTAATTTAGGTCTTGCCGGTTATTTTTAATATAATTTATTGTTATAGTAGCCTAAGTCAAGACAAGAATTAACGCTCCACAAAGAAACAAGTTTAACGTTAGACTCATTGAATATCATAATATTTTTCAGCAGAGTTGCATTAATCTCAAAATTTATTAATGTTATCCGTGGAAGTCTGAGATGATGATGATGATTGGTGTTTTACGGCCACTTTTGTGCACATGGTAGGTTATAACTGGGCCGACTGACCTCCAAATGTAAATAGGCAACGGAAGCGCCCTGGATGTCTGTGTAAAGGTTACAAAGCCGTTGCTCTTTTATTGGACGCAGTACGTGCAATTAAGCAGTTATAGAGTGGAATTTAATGGCAATTAACTCAGGCATTGTTCATCTAATGTTATTCAAGAACAGTATGAGAAATCACAATGTTCATCTCAAACAAACAAGAAATTATAGATTATATTTCTCTGACATGTTGTCGGGGTTCGTGGAAGGCCGTGGTCTAACTAGTAGCGCGTTGGACTACAGCTCACTATATGAAGAGTGTTTCATCTTTGACTTCGCTTCTTTGCCTTTGGAGATCGCTCGGCCCATTTAGCCTGCCATGCGCACAAAAGTGGCCGTAAAACATCAATCATCAACATCGGGGTTGGGTGTGTGTGTGTGTGTGGGGGGGTGTTCATTGATCGACAAATTACGTGCATGACGTTTACTGGAACTGAAATGAGCAGAAATTGATTTACAGTTTGCATGAAAAAACAATATCACAGTGATGATAAATAAATGGTTATGTAATCAATACGTGCATGGAAACTGAATGACATATATATTGTCTTCGTTGTTTTTCTTATTAGTTCCTAAAACACAAAGATCACCACTAAGTTGTGTTGAGTTGATTTTGATTTAATTTGTTTTCTCATTAGTTCCTAAAACACAGAGATCAACACAGCTCTCCTGTATAAGGGACCACACTGGAAATCCTATATCCCACCGATCACCACATGAGAACACACACACACACACACACACACACACACACACACACACACACACACACACACACACACACACACACACACACACACACACACACACACACACACACACACACACACACACACACACACATATATATATCATTGTATGAAATGAAATGAATTACCACATACTGAGCGATAGCTGAATAAATGCATATATATTAATTAAGTATTACATTAATATATATATATATATATATATATATATATATATATATATATATATATATATATATCATAAGCATAAAAAGGTTAAATTAATAGTATTAGATTAGCTATGGCAAAAGATTAAACAGTTTATGGTAATCGTTATGATAATATGATAAACCTTAATTGCCTAAATATCATTACGAATTTTTTATTCTGTATTTATTTTAATATAATAATATTTTTGTCTTTTCAGAGGAAATGAGATATACTATGTGATCAATTTCGGCATATAGTATTAATCGTTAAAGAGATGAGGACATTTTGAAATAAATACTTGATGTTATTACGTTGTCATTACGTTATTGGATTGTTATTACGTTATTGACATTACGTTGTTATTACGTTGTCATTACGTAATTGTAACGTTATTAAAATACGTTGTAGTGACGTCACTTTTAGGTAAAAATCACGTATTTAAAAATTTCATAAGGATAACCTGATCATTACATTTTAATAACGTTTAATAACGTAATACTGTTAGTTGGGTTTGCAAATATAATCATAAATATAAAAATGATGGGGTTTATGTTTGTTCATAATAATATATACCAAAATTTGATATAATGATGTAATTTGTGTTTAGTAATGGTGCCAAAAGTGCTGAATTGTGATACTTTATGATCATTTAATGATGATATACTGTATCATAAGTCCCGACTAGTTAAAGTTATAAATTGGAACTAACAGATTGTTTATTTCTAGTGATTAGTCGACAGCTCTTTCGGTGATAACAACAACAATATAATAATAATAATGTATATTTATAAACGCCAAAACCAAGTAACCCTGTTCTGGGGCGCTGTACAATAAAGAAAAAGATGTTTAACAAAATCACTAAATATAATGAGTACATTAACAATTCAAATATTGTTTGAATAGGAATGTTTTAACATGTTTTTTAAAAACATTTAGTGACTTAGAGAATCGCCACATAATCATATATCCCGATCTGACTTTAGCACATAAGTTAAACAAACTAGCTCACTTACCAATATACTGATTATATATTTGCTTCGTCTAGTCCTGTTAATGTTTATTGTTGAATATGTTGAATAAATATGTGTTAAAATCAAATCACGAAAGTTTGAGTATATGTTGTTTGTACATGAATCACCATATGTTCCCAGTCTAGGAAGGGAATATACAAAAACATATATTATTTTTCTGAATCATGAAGTTATTTCTAACTATATTACAATTGCACTAAAATAACTCTACTATAGACATTTGCTCGGTCACTTCAGAATATATATATATATATATATATATATATATATATATATATAAGCATATTCACACACACACACACACACACACACACACACACACACACACACACACACACACACACACACACACACACACACACAACACAACACACACACACACACACACACACACAAACACATCTGAGGACGTAATTTAATACACTCGGTCAGTACCCATCCTCGTGGTATTTCGGCTCCACTCAATAAAAGGGACCACACTGGAAATAAGTATTCAGTTTTTCGTGTGCTATTCCTGTTTCATGATCATAGATAGATTATGAAACGAAATATATCAATCAATCAATCAATCAATAATTTATATAGTGATTAACACATGTACTGAAGGAGGTGGTGCCAAACAATGATAATAATTATAAATGACAAATATAACAATGTTTAAATTATGTATCTCCAACAAAAAGAGAACAAATACAAAAGGAGATATCCAACTTACGTTTACTAGTTTACGTACACTACCATTAATATTTGAAAATAAGATAAATTACAGATTATATTTTTCAAAGGAACCTGGTGTTTAATTGTTAGGGAACCCAGAGATTCGGAGTATGAGACAACTGTCAGTAGTTTCAGCTATGATGTAATCGCGAAGCGTTGAAAACATATAGAAACATTAAGAAACGATTTTATTAATACGTGTGAGTGTTCCTGTACTTTATAACAGGTGAGAATGTGTTTGATTTGACCTTTGACCGGACTAGTTATCTCTTTTGTTTGAGGTGGCGTCTCGCGCGAAGTCGACCAAGTTGTGCAAGAAAAAGTAAGTTTAAAATATATGGATCTGAATTATAATAGCGTTGAATATAGATCATATAGTGCTATTAATATTTTCTTCATGATTATTAGAATCTTTATGAGAGATTGCAGCAATTGACCGTTACCAAGCAGATTAACCTAGTTTTAGTAATGTTAATAAAGTTATCATATCACGAAATAGACTCTACCAGGAGTCATATGACATAACAAACTATTCAAATCAGGAGTCGCAACATTAGTGATGTACAGTTAATAATTCTGTTGATTATAAACGATTTTGTTTGGTACTCATTCTTTATGGCGTATTAATTGCTAGATATGTTTAATTCAAAGTCGGTTTGACAGAAATCCAGGTCCAGGACATCTCATCTGGACTAGAGCAGCGGCTTCTTTTATTTAAAAAAGGAGAACGGTTAAAATATCACCGATCGAGGTAATAATAATATAAATGATGGCAATTCATTTTAGACTGTTATACTAGACTATTACAAGTCAATATTATAATTTCAGGGTCGTCTAAGTAACAGACTTAATAATGACCGATCTATTTTTCAAAAGAAAATCCCGGTTACAGGACAAACCACAGAAAGATCACGTGCGTTTTGTGAAACGCTTTGTGATCAGGCGTGATTCGAATGACTGATGATTATAATGATAATAGAGTCATAATTTGCGCTGAGGTTTACTGTAGGTTAATGTAAAATATGTTTACACATTGAGTTAATATTGTTATTGTCTGATTTGGGCAGGTATAACTGAAACGCCCCCTCTCCCGTCCCAAGTACTTCACCACTTTGGATTTAGTTATAACAGAAGTTATGATATGATAATTGGAATGTTACGCTTAAGACTAATAGTAGTAGATCTAATAGAGTAATAACCTAATATTTGTACCAAAGTGCATACACCTGATAAAATGTTCATAACTTTGTTAGTCAGTAATTAAATTGTTACAACACATTCGTGATTTGTTTTCTAATAATAATTATGATTAGTTTATAAATCGTGGTCAATATAATATATATTAATAATTAACTAAGACTAAATATTGGTGAACACACACGTACGCTCACACACACACACACACACACACACACCGTAAGTATTCACAAAACACATTCACATGAAATATATTATATAGGTTACACATGGTTAATTTCAATTTTCATGTATGGTTTCAATAAAGTTAAGTGAGGGTATACTGGAACTTGAATCATAATCTCATTGTCTTATAAAGTGTATCAGTGACACTTGGATATTTTGCCAACACAGTTAATTATTGGGTTATCATAATGTTAACTCATTATTGCTCTTTATGTATTACAATCATGTGGTAGTAGATGTTGTTATATTGTTATCACTTTACTATTTTATAGCTGCATTTTGTTTAAATTGAGTTTTTTACAAGTCAGCATAAAAACCTGTTTTTTACAGGATGTTAATAACCATTAATTAATGGTGTTAATATCGTCTGTGTAAAAAACCTGCCAACCCTGACTTCATATATTGATTAGTATGAGTGGGCATATCTGAAGGGTGTTTCATCATTGACTTTGCTTCATTACCTTTGGAGGTCACTCGGCCCATTTAGCCTATCAGAAGTGGCCGTAAAACATGAATCATCAGCATCAATCATCGTATTGATCAGTTAAATACTCGCATGTATTGAACATTTTAATACAATATATATAGACCTTTATTATAATCTATATACCAAATGGTGTAATAATCTGCATTCTTGCCTGTTGAATGCTACGTGCTGTAACAATTGTAATACAATATATGCTGACTAGTGTAATTCTGTGTTTATTATCTTGTGTATTTCTCTATATAGTGGCCAGTGTAATAATCCATATATTGACCAGTATAGTACTCTATATAATTAACAGTGTCATATTATTTATACTAGTTCCTGTTATATTCTCTGTAATACATGTGTAACACTCTTCATGTTGACCATACAGTGTCTGACCAGTGTAATACTGTCTGTAATGACCGTGGAATTCTCTCAGCAGCTGGCTCTGTTGATTATACTGGTTAATTATTTAAGATGTGAGTGAGTGTGGTCATGTCCAGTGGTGGTTGCCTATAACCCAATGGCTACAGGTACGCATCTAGATCATCTGTGTTGTTAGCTCTCCCTTCCTTCAGGTGTGTTATTTCTAAGAAGGAGACTACTTTGGAACATTATTGGAAGTGATCCATGATTCTTAGTATGTGTATAGGTTATTAATGCATAACAGAATTGTTTGGTTCAAGATGATGCACAGAGTAGATGGGACAGAATATTTATATTTCAACTGAGTATGATGTTCTTTTTCCATAGTGAACCAGGAGTTGAGCATAGGTTGTTATGGTGATTACTTTAATGGGATATATGTGTGTGTGTGTGCATGCATGCATGCATTCACATGTGTGCATGAGAATGCATATATATATATATATATATATATATATGTTTGTGAGTGTGTGTGTACAGATGCCTGTGCTAATCCATGTTTGACATGATAATGTGTATGATGTACAGTCACACAGATATTCATCTAAAACATGAATGTTTTTTTCTTCAGGTAGTGATATTTGATAGATAGACTGACTTTACAGTGATTAACTGTTGATTATAGTGTCTGTACAATAAATTTCATAGACAACAGATATAATATACTTTTAAAGAAAAACTACTTACTCAAGTTGGTTATGTTCCAGCCTACCTTTGTACAAGAGTGTTTTCTTGTTTAGAATTAATATATGATACTTTACACTGATATTAAATTGGTTTTTACTCTCTGGTTTTGCTCTGTTCTATAGCCCTGATCTACAATGATCATTTCTACTACACTATTATGTTATTTTTCTACCTATCTTTATCAGAGTTGCCTGAAATAATTGTTGTGAAACACATCTATTGTATATATAAAACAGTGAACTGTTTTTTCCCAGTCATATCTGAATATCTAAATGTATAATCTATTGGATACCCAAGTGACTGGACAATATTTTTAATGCAAAATATGTACTGGGAGTTATTTGTTGCTTGACCTATTGATATGTACAAATAAGTTATAGTATGTAATATGTATATATTTTAAAGTCATTTTATATATATATATATATATATATATATATATATCCCTGAATAAATTTGCTATTATTAAATATGAAAAAGTACTTGATAAATATATGTACCGGTAGAAGCTTTTTTTATAATTGAAAATTTTGTTCTTATATCAGTTACCTATAAATGCTATCTTTTGGGCTTATTTATATTAGACCTATTTACATGTCAAAATTATGATTTAGAGCTTCATGACACACATTCTGTAAATATGTTATATTAATTTACTTAAACATATTATTATGCTTAATCTTCACAAAATGAACCAATACAAACATGTGTATTAAGCTAACTCATTCATATATTATTTGTCATTATTATTATTATTATTTTTATGTTTAAATGCTAGGTATTATCTCAGGTATGCAGTCCGGGTAACTGCTTGACATATCATGGAGTCATCGGACTCAGACAGTGGGTAAGTGTTAAATTGTGTGTATTGACATTTTATTTTAACATAATTAAAGTTTTAAATTGTAATGAAGTTGATTATATATATGTAGGTCATCCAGTCAAATGTTATTGCAGGTACATGTTAGCATTGGCTCGCCTCATTTGGCAATCGTGCATTTAGCGTGTGGAACAGGCTGCTACTGCAGATTAGAAGTGCAAAGTTTAATCTGTTCTAAAATATCAACCGTTCAAGGTTGATTGTTTTGAGGTATATTGATCACTAAGTGTTTCTAATTTACATCAATGCATTTAAATGATTCCTGTCATTAAAGGTGCTTTATTAAGTCTACATTTATCATTATTATCACCAGAAACAGTATTTCTTCCATACAGCATTATCTTTGGCAATTACATAAAGCAAAAATCATGACAATAAAGTCTAAAACATTTTATCATAGACAGTAATTTAAAAAAATATATTAGTGATGTGGCAGGAAGGGAGCTATGACATTTTACAATAATTATACTGGTAGGGACCATGATGAAACCATATGTTTTAAATTAATGAGTACACTTGTCACATCTCCCTTGGTAGAAATCTTTAGCATTCATGGAAGCTACTAAAATGTATATGGTGTCTTAAGCACATATATCAAGACATAAGCATTGATTGATGGATAGTCTACATATAGTTTGATAGTTCATGGAAATTGTTATGCCCGAAAGCATGGATTCTTGTTAATATGCCACTTTATATTACATGCATGCAGAAAATAATCAGGCTTAGATAAGGCATTAGAATTGGTACATTTATCTTAAAAACAAAAGCTGTGCATTGACTTTCTATGAGGATTTTTGGACAAATAGCATTTAGGATGGTTAGGAAAGAGCTGTCTGATATTTTATTGTTTCTCATTGGTAGTTAGGTGCTATTTGGGCATGGAAATTTAATTCGTGGGGATTATATTGAGAAGGTATTTTAAAATATAGCGACTGTGCAATATGCCTTACGTTGTTGATTCATGTCATGTGTTTAGTATTTTTTGTTCTATTTGTTAGTAAGCGACTTAATGTTTATAATAATTATTTTAAATGTTCAGATGTTTTGAACGTGCAAGGAGATTAATATTTAAAACATTTTGTCAAGAACAACCTGATGGGTAGAGAGGTAACTTAATTGCATCAAGATACTATACCAATAATGCTTCTTTACATAAGAACTCGATGTAATACCATATGTTTTACAGCTATGTATTTATGATCTGGATTGAAGATATTCTCTTGTTAAGTAACTGCCATTATTTGATTTAGCTCTGAGCCTGTTCTGTTAGCCCCACGCCAAAGTAAAGCTTCCACAAATCTTCTTGCCCCCTATGAGGATGATATTAAACATATTGCTAAATGTAACAGTGACGATCAACTATACTGCAAAGGTAACAGTTGTTACATAAGTGTGATAGAAATACAATCATAGCAATAACAATATTTGGAGTTCTGTTATTAATATTTAGTATAATCTGTTCATTTTTATTTATTCACTTATTTACCTTGTGAACCTTGTAGACCTGATTTGTGGCAAGATAATGATTATTTATATCTATGCATACTTGTTAGCACAAAAATATGTGAAAAACATTCAAAATAGGGAGCTGTTATTATAAATCCAAGTATCAAACTGTAGTATGTTTTGGGAAACAGTATATAGTGGCTGAGTCAATTATTTTAGAACTTAACAATCAGTATAGGTAATATATTAGTTTAAGTTATAAAACTCTTTCACTTTATTTTATAGCATTAAAAAAATCAGCTTGCATTGTTGACGTTTTGAATTTGGAGATGAACAATAAAGCACAACTCCCTCCACATAACATGGATGACAGTGAGAAAGGTCAGTACTGATAACTATAGTGGCAATGTATATGAACGTAGAGGGAGGTGTATTATAAATATTGGGGAAATGAGTTCCTGTATTCAGTTTTATACAAGCATCAGTGATAATTAAATATTTAATGGAGCATATTGACAATGTTTTGAAAAACAATTAGTGTAACCATGATTTATTTGATATGACAATATATATAATACTTTTAAGTAGTTCACACCTATAAGTAGACTAATGGTAAGATATTACGTGTACTAAATTGTTGTCCTATAAATAACAGGGTTAGTGAACAGGTACAATCTGTTTGAAACCTCTATTGTAAATGGTGTTAGCATAACTTATACACTTAATTTACACTGAAAAGTAACTAGAGACATACTAGTATATTAATTACGATTATATGGTTTCGACATTACCTCTGTGTAAATTGTAATGGAAACATAACTCTGGGTCATTGTTTATATTAGTCAAGTTGTAGTTTTTGTAAATTGTTGCACATAGTAAATGGATGGAACAGTTTTATGGCCTATTGGGTTAAAGAGCATCAGACCTTTTACTCGTAGTCATAGTGTGCTGGAGGTCGAAGGTTCGAATCTCAGCCGTGGCACTATAGTGGGGGGAGTTTTTCATCCAACCAGGCAACTGGCCAGGTTTTCTCCACCGAATAGGCCATATATTGTAAATTCTAAATTCGTTTAGAATTAAGTCCTAGTGGTGAAGCAGTAAATTACAGATCATATGCGGTTCCCTCATTTGGGGTAGCTAAGCCACTTAAAATAGCTGCCATTTCAGCCATTATTATTTATTATTAATGGAGCTAATTGCTGGTAAATCACTAATCTCCGGTTTTGACATATTTTAGTATTGATAGTTTGTACTCCTATCAAATATGCTCTACTTATTTATTCAGTATTGCGTTGTTTTAATTTTTTTGTGTTAGGTGATTAATTCAAAGGTTTATTTTCCATCTGATTACTGATTTCATTACAGGTCATGTCGGTTCTATAATGACTGTCTGTTCTAAAAATAATTTATATTATCACAGTCAAGTTGCTGTATCTGGTGTATTTATTATACATATTAAATCATGCACACGTATACCCACACCTCATCTATTTGAATTGCAGGTTTCTTGGGGTGCTGGATATTTTTCCTTTCACTGACTTTTCATTGCAATTACAGTTGGTACTCATACAAATAATATGATTGTATTGCTGGGTGGCAGGATTAAATGTGAACTTTGTTTTGTCATTTAAGGTCAGCATGGCATACATATATCCTGACATAAAACACATAATCACTCCCTCATAATTTTCGAGAAGTCTCCGAAACTTGGGTTGCTATATTACCTCTGCTATTGTTACTTATTGTTACTTACACATACCTAATTCTAATGAACACATACCACAGCATTGACATTAGCATTTCTCCAGCATATATATCAGAGTTAAGGTCTGTCTATAAAGATTATTCCATATATGCTGGAAGATCCAGCTTGACATCAATGTCATATATTAATATTATGCTGATGAGATTTCCATCCATTATGATATATATGCTCATGTATAAGATGAAGAAATAGTCCTAGCATTTATTAGGCTACAGGGAATTTATCTCACACATAAAAGATAAGCTTATGGTCAAGAATATCAGATGGGATTTATTGGTGAACAAACAAACCAGTGATGGATGAAAATAGGAGAGATACTTCAAAGTTTGTTTGCACAGTAACATAACCTAATTCACAGAATGGTACCATTGACACAATCATTTCATGTCACATGCAATAATTTGTACACAAGTCATTTTCACTGATTACAACAATTATTTAGTGGATTAGACATACCGGGTAAGCATTTCTGCCATATTTAATTACTTTGTAGTGCTATGAATGTGTGTGTTATTCTCCCTTTCTCAAAGTAATCTGAACTACAAGTATGATTACTTATGATATTACTTCTATGAGTACAAGTAGTAATCAGACTCATACTCATGACCAATGAATACAATTACTTGTACTCATTTCATGTCTGATAATTGGTCAGTGCATAGCAAAATGCTACACCACCTGACCGTATATTTTGGGGGAATATACTTTAGATGGTATAAGCATCAAACATCACAAGGTAAAATTATACTGTTAATTTCTCAAGTCAGTTAGCTGATCAAAACATGCCCCCTCCAAAGAATTTTTATAGGTTCTAAATTGAATGGTATTATATACAATTTGGCGTGCTGTTATTACCATGGTTACAAATACATCACACATGGTCAAATGGGCATCACTTTGTTATTATTTCTAATTTGGACTAAGCTACTGTATATACTCGTGTACAGGCCGCACTCGTGTATAAGACGCACCGGGTTTTAGGACCAATAAACCCTCCCTAGAGTTGAACCTGCATAGAATTCATCATCATCACTATCTTCATTGAACATCTGTTCATGTGTCATCATGTCATCATCCATCTCTTCACAGTCAGAGTCAGCGTCGGATTTATCATGCTGTTCAACCCATAATACACCATCTTACATGCCATCTAAATCATTGTTGATAGAGCACTTTTGGAATGATTTAGTAATGATGGCAGGGTCGATAGAATCCCAGGCCATTTTCATCCACTGTGTGATGACAGGTAACGACGGCCACTTCAGGTTGCCTGCTGCTGTTTGTTTGAAAAAAGCCAGGCAATATCCTGGCTGACCATAGCTCACAAAATTTGCACTTGAATGGACGATTGACGGACACATCAAGTGGCTGTATAATTGATGTCAGCTCCCCATGGGATGACAGTGATATCTGTGTTGAAGCTGCGGCTGGTACACTGTTTCACTTTGTCAGTGAGATGAGTGTGGAATTGGTTCCAGACAATTAGACTTTTGGTGTTTGTAAGTCCACTGCCTGGGCGTCTACCCCAAACTTTCTGTAGTCAAATTAACATCCTGACAGGGAATCCAGAATTAATTTCTATGTGGCTTTAGGATGGATGAATGTTGTTTAATAACATATCGGCACAATTTATGATTCCATATACATGGTGTGCATTATTTGAATCCGAATGCAACTAAAAAATGGAAACCATGTAGACGCAAGATTCCATATGTGTGACTGCATATGCGATTTGCAAATATGATAAAATGGATTGCTCCAAGTAGTGATTGGTCCAAATTGGACATTTGAATCCAGAATTTTATGGATCAACCATCCGATTCAAGTGTCCATGCAAGCTTTCCCAAGGAAAATAGGTCAGAAGGTGAGAGGGGTGTTCTAAACACCTGGATACCGCAATGTCACATATGCTACCGCAATGTTGCATACACATTAGGATTCCATATACTTATACCGCATATATGGAATCTTGGCTTTACTCTAAAAGCATTATTCACAATATTTAATATGGTTGGTAAAAAAATGCAAAACCATGTCAGAGTACGATCATGGCAGGAACCGACTGATTTTATTTTTCTTTCTGGCTGATTTGAGAATTCCGAAAATCAGGGCAGTTGCGTTACAAGATTGAGAACACCAGTCCTGATAGGATGCTTTAGCTCTAGCATAGAAATTAATTATCATAAAAAATGTTATATTATGTTTTTCAAATTGTATGTATTGTGTTTGTTTTCAATCACAAAGCTTGTAGTTTTGCTTAATTGGCCAGTTGCTCGAATAAGTAACAGAAAATTGGTGGAAAAGAATTTTGAAAATTGGCAGACAAGTACAATTTTTGGCTGACAAGTAGATTGAAATTTTCCTTATTTCTATCACTGATGATCCACACTACCCTCGTATATAATTAATAACACAGCTGGCGTAAACTGTAAAGTTTGTATGAGACTATCACCCAAGCAATTACATTGCCACCATTGTATATTTTAATAATAGTCATCTAAATACATACTATCATCAGGTACACCCTCAAAGCTACAGTTCACCTTATATCAATGCATGATGCCTATTCTTGTATTACGTGTATGTTTTAGTATGAACTGACTATAAACCTTTATAGGGAACAATGTAACATCATTGAATGATAAGCATTGATTATTATAGCTTATGTTGATAATACTGGTCTTTTTAGTTTGATTATAGTGGCTGCCTTATTTAGTTAGGTATGATATGATATTTAGGTTGGTGGTTTGGTTTCCTAATGGTTATTGATCTAACTTCTCAATCCCCAAACATAACTTTCTGAGTCATTCCAAAATGTTAAACCTTGAATTCACAACCCATTAATGATAATTGTATGCATGTGACACAGTTAGTGAACTATATGCCTTATTAACTTATGTTGTTGCCTGTAGTGACCAATGTGTGCTGAAAACCGCACAGAACCTGTTGCAAATTTAATAATAGTTGAATATTGAACGATGCATCCTGAATTGTTTACTTCAGTTTGCTTCGGTAATAAAACTGTTAACAGTTTTATTGAAAAGGGGTTTTCACTTCAACTATGCTTCATTGTTCTGAAACTTGAATTCAGATTTAAATTACTCGAGGCACATGGTCTTTCACAAAAAAATGCATTTAGCATATCAGAGATGAGTGTAATGCATTTATCAGCTGATTTTGTTCTAATTCATTCATTATATTAATGTTATTGTGTTTAATTGTTGTTTTTGTTTATGATAAAGACTAATATTCATTTGACTTGTTTTGATATTTAATTGAAATGTTGCAGTTTTTAGTAAAAACATTTGCAGATTGGGGATTTATGACATATGTATCTGATGAACAACAGCAGCAACAGCAGCAACACCAACAACAATATTTTGTAAATACAGGTGAGGATCAAGGGAGTACATATATGGAAACTAGTTAACTGATATATATTTTTTTTTATTGTGTATCTGTTTTATGTAGGTATAGTGAAATAGCTTATAAGAAAACAATTAATCTCCATTTTATATTTTGAGGTACGCAGCTGAGAGTTGTATTTCTAAATTAATTAAAAACATGTATACTATTTCTTAAGCATTTTTATATGCTCAATACTACATTCAAGTTTTAATGTTCCTGTAGGAATTTTTACATCCAGCTGTCCATCAGATGTAAAGAATATGCCAGATCAGTATGGCTCATTGCATTCTAGTGAAGTTGAATTAACTTTAGGGCCAGAAGATGATTCTTTGAATGAGGAGGGTCATCAGGATTCCTGTGTGTTACCTAAGATTGATTTACCTGCTATGATGACACAGCAGTATCATCAAATAAATAAACCAGTGAGTCAGTTTTTTTGTGTGACTCACATTTGTTACCTATAATGCAGATAAAGAATAATTTAAGTATTTAATTACATAAAATTTTTAATGTATGATATTTTGATTAATACAGTTCAGATTTTCAGGGTATAGAGCTATATATAGCAATATTTAAGAATACCGGTGGTAGACATATGTTTTGTCTAAGAGTATTTTATGAGTAAGATCTTTCCTTTCAGATACTGAACTACAACACCTTTTGAGTAAAATGCCCTAAAGGAGTTTTAAAGGAACAGTTCATCCTCAGATAAAATGATCTAAATGTGTATAATGCTTATAAAAGTAACCCAAATCCCACAATAATAAACACAAACTACCTGTGATCATAGATATAAAGAATTAATCCTAATTAATAGAGGTTAGGTATTACAGTGTCCTTGAATGCCAGATTGTATGGCAGGAATGGAAAAAAAACCTCACATGTTCTGACCTCAGATAGCACAAGGATTATGTAGCCATCTTAGTCCCAGAATCAAGTCAGTTAGAGCTCTTCCCCCATGCTCAACCTAATTAACCTGGTTGCTATTAATTAACTGATGCTGTGGTCAATTCATTTATATAAATCTGACAGCTGGGTGGATGCTTTTTGTTGCAAGAGTACAAAGCAACCATCTTAAGGAATTTCACTACTGGGTATATAGTTTTCTTTGGCCATTTCAGTAATATAAAAGGCTGCTTTGACCAACTATACTGTAATATTCGTAAATACGTTTTTATTCAGAAATTTCATGTTTAGCTGACTCCTAGCTGTTTACATTGTTATGGCTGGGTAATACAAACAGCTTGTATTAAGAGACGTCAGATTTCAGAAGTATCTGGTCTGTTTCTGGCTTCAAAATGGTGGCACCCACAGAACAATAATAGTTAATTAACCAACGTTTTGAACTGGATTATGTAATTTATGGTTGGTCATTTTTTTATTTTGATATCATTCATAATTTGTGTGAACATATTTGCATTAGTCCTTAAATTTTGAAATGAAGGTGAACTATTCCTTTAAAGAGATTTTAAATTAGTTATTTTGTTAATACTGGACAACGGAGTGAACCATAATTAATGAATTTAAGTGATTTTTTGATGATTGATTTGGTTCAGGTGGTAATGGAAAAGACAGTAAGAGCCCTGAATAAATCAACTATTAATTATGAGCTGAGTGTTTGTTCCAGAAATTTATACACATTTAAAATAAAACTTCAGTTCTGGGTACAAAGATCATCTCTAATTAGAATGATTAATTATTTTGTTCACTTTGAAGATACTGCTTGCGACAAAAAACCAATGGCTGAAGAAGGCAATAATGGTAAAATAAGAGAAAAAGATCAACTCAATTCAGATCATCATGTGGATGAGAAAAACACTGATTTAGACAGTACAGGAGCCAGACCTAAGAGTGAATGCTCAACACAAGAAGTAAAAAACATCAATCATTTTGCCAAAAGGAAATGGTCATCAGCATCGAATCCATGTTCTCCTGAACGACTGCTATACGTGTCAGATTTATTGAATATGGAGGAAGATAACTTTGAAAGACAGCCTGCTATCTGTAGCCCAAATGTAATGCCAGTTAGTATTAAACAAAGGAGATACTCAGTTGGTGGGAGACTTAATAAGACTGCACATGTTTCTTTCAAGAGAAGTGTCACAATTGCTGGCTCAGATAATATGCTAGATAATGAAATTCATCTTTTACCTCCATTCACGCAAACCCGTATGATCCATACCAGCAATGAACCGATGTCAGTGTGCAACCATTTAGAGATAAGGCCGAAATTTGTAAAGACAGAGACGGATCGTTCCTGGGTTTTGGATTCAGGATTGTCTGATCTGAGTAGTAATCACAAACCGACCGCTAGTCATTTATTTAACTCGCGACAATTTTCTGATACACCTGTTCTTGCATCTTCTTTGCCCGCTGCCAATGATGTCCAAACTCCATCAATATTAATAAAACCTCAGAGTGATTCTTTTGGTCCGATCAGTGACAACAGCATGACATCATTTCATCTTATATCATCTGAACCAGATCTGGTAAGTTCATGTCTTTATTATCAGTACTGTGCTAGGTAATGATGAGAAATTAAATTGTTCACTGAATCAATTATAATAATTACCTGTGGCTACTTGTATACCATATGTTTTCTTTTGGAACATGTAAGTATAAGACGCATGTTACGAGAATCGATGTGATGAAGCCACAGACTGGATGTGCTTTCTGTAGCATGGTGCATTTTTTTCAATGCTATTTTCAGCCTTAATCACTTCCTTACTTTAAAAAAAACTTATTTTATTCAGTTAAATGAATGCTTATCAACACATCAAGTGAGAGAAGTATTTTACAAGTTGAAGCATGAACTACATACTTTGCTTATTGTACTTCACTTTCTAAATTGTTCACGTAATGTTTGCAATGACTGAATCATATACACTTCTAAAAGGCTAACGGTAGGGGTGTCTGTGAATATATTTATGATTGCATCTGGTAGGTTCATGTGTTTTCAAAGGGAGAGACAGAGAGAGAGAGGTGAAACAGAAAGATAATTATAAATATATATAATATTTGATTAGATGCACAAAATAGTAAGTTACTGGAAAAAATTGCAATGTTACAATAATATTGATAGAGAATGGCTGACCTTATTTTGATCCACTTTATTTAATAGAATAACAGTATATTATATACAAACAGGTGAATAATCACAGCAGGATTAAAGATGGAGCTTCATCAGAAATCATGAAGATCAAAGTAGAGAAGGTATTCTAACCCTCCCCCCTCCCCCCAATAATATTTCATTCTGTGCCTATATCTTTAGATATTTAGTCTGTTCTTTTAGGATTATGTTAATGTAGAAATCAATATTCAGAATAATTTAGCATTTCAGACTTCTGTTAGTGTAAATACAAGTTAGAGACTTATAGTGAAAGTTCATTAAATAAATATTGGGTTGTCTATCTGTAGCGTGTTGGACCACAAATCACTACCACCCATGTTCGAATCTCGGCGTGGGCATATCTGAAGGTTGTTTCATCTTTGACTTTACTTCATTACCTTTGGAGGTCGCTCAGCCCATTTAGCCCACCATGTGCTAATCATCATCATCATCATCTTGGGTTAAATGAGAGGCATTTTGTATCAAAGTAATATTTAGGTCTGGCCAGAGTTATTTTTATATCTGTACTGTTGAATAATTGATACTATTGACTTATCTCGGTGTTTTTGACGAATCCTTCTTATTTGATTTAATGAGCTTTCACTGTATACATAAAACCTCATGATCAAGGCAGAAATAAATGATCTGGTGGATTTGACTACTTTTCTATCAATCAGATTAACATAAACTGTTTTGGTAAAATTGTTATAACAATACGTGCATACTTCTTTTCATTAAGCATACCGTTATTCTTAACTGCTGTATTCCAATTGAGTTCAGTGGGTACATTTAGGTTAGCTGATTTTCTCCAAAAGCAAATTATGCTTCTATTCTCAGCCCACTTCTTCATTAACAACATTGATTCTAATAGCACTGATAATCTAAAATACAAATATTTGTACGTAAGGAATGTATAGAATATGACAGACCATCAAGTAGTTATATGTAAGTATGTAATGTGACATGTGACATGCCATATTAATTCCTGATGGTTTAACTTCTCATGTAAGTTTTTTTAAATAGCTTAATTTACATATCACACATGATAGTGATGTGGAATGATTGCATCACTAATGTGACTGTATAGTGTCTGTTTCATTTCATTGTGTGTATCTTCAGTAATGTTGTTAATTTATGTATAAATCAATTATTAATAACCTCACTGTTGCTCCCAATTGATGCTTTAATATAGTTTTGTTTTTAAATTATGATTTTTATTTTTAAAATCCTTAATTTTTTTGTATCAGGAGATTATAGAAAGTAAAATGAGGCTACTGCAACACAAGGTGATTGACCTTCAAACTGAAGTGTCTGTGACAAAAGATAAACTCAGTCATGTCTCAGGTCAGTATTTCACTATGATATATCTGATAGAAACCTGTGTTTAAGGTAATTCTAGTTATTACTAGTATTTATGTATAGCAGCTACAGATAACACATTTTTATAATTTCTTTATACTAGCACACTTTGTTAATGAAATCAATGTATTAACAATTGTAATTTATATGGAAATGTCTTCAGTACAAGCATTATGCTGTTTACATTTTGCTTTTGACAGTGTACTAGTTTATTTTCGTGAAACTTGTATTATTTTGCTGGTTTTTTTTCTTCTGTTTTGTTCTCAATAATTTAAGTTTCTTTTCATTTTATGTGTTTGCCTTCAACCTTCAATAAAGTAATTACTGTATCACATGACAATATATGTATTTAAATTAAAAGTGTTATGTAGTGCATGGTATTTATCATATTTTCTGTATGTTTAGGCATCAATTAACAGTGTTCATGTTGCTTGTTCTTCCCCCAGAATATAACTGGAATGTAGATTAAATGGCTCTGGATTACTCCTACATCTTAAGAAAATAATTTAAATGTAAAATATTAAGATCTTTCAGAGTTGGGTTGATGATTATACCTGAAATTGGTTCCTAATTTTTATTGGCCATATTTGATTCTGTGCATTTCAACAATCTGATGTTTAATAAATTATGTGCCTGATTGTGGCCTGTTTAATAAACATATATATTTAATCAGTTAATAAGATAATACATTTTTGCTTTGGATTGATAGAAAGACAACTTATTCCCTCAAATTCATATCTAATTATATGTTTATTAATTACATCCAGTATAGTAATATCTCATTATGTTTCACTTCTGAATTGGGATATACATTTTACTGTAGCCTGATTTTATTTTGAAGCCTGTTTAGAGCTTCTGCCTAATAAATGGAATCTAGTTTAGTTGACTGATTCATATGGTAAGACATATCTGGGACAGTAATTATGTATAATGAACCTGCTTTTATAGCAGTTCAAGGTAATTGAGCTTTATAGCTACATCTATAGAGTCTGCTTCATGATGTATTTCCAGCTCTCTCCTGCCTGAAATTATGATGCGCTTATCAGTTCATTTGTATTTGTTTTTGCAAATGCTGTTCTCTGGTGTTCTTTTTTTGTGCCTATTTGAAGATGATGTTTCTTGTCTTGACTCTGTATACCAGATAGTCATGACTCTGTATACCAGATAGTTGTTTAAACTGCTTAATAATGGGACTACAGGCTCATCTGTAGTAGATTTCATGGCTATAATATGTTCAATTTCATCAACATTAGCCACGTTTCGAGTGTGGTTTCCTTTAAGGTTATTCTTTACATATGGATCTTTACCATAACCAGGTGAATATCCTTAAATGTTTCTTAGTTAAGTTATAATTCATCGGGAGTCCCTCGGAGAATAATCGTATTTGTGTCATCCTTTACTTATATAAGTTATAACCGGCTATCCATCACCATAGTTCGCCTTGAATGTCACATGACTCTGTACTTTTAGAAAAAGCTACACTTGAAGACACCATCAATGTGTTTGAAAATTTAAAACATATAGTATTTGAATTGCAGCCTTAGAGTCTAGGATTTCTGTCAAGTGATTAAGGATTATTAACTGTTGACTAATATGACTCAGTAGACAAAATATGTTGTCTTAATTGTGTATTTCACAGTGCTGATGTTATTTTTTACATTGCTATTGTCTGTCAGGTTTTTTAATTTATACTGATTTCATCATTTTCATTAATGCAATAAATGACACGTTGCTATTTATGTACAAGATTTTACCAGCCAACACTTATATATATTGATTATGATATATAATATATTGATTACCTTACTTTTTTCCAGCTGATAACGTTTCACTGAAGATGAATGTGGATGTACTAAGTAAGGAGAATGAGATTTTGAAATCTAGCCTTGACAGTGATAGACTTTCTATAAATGAAGAATACAATAAATACGCCAAAGAACTGGAAAAGAAAATCAAACAAATAACCGAAAACCTGATGTCTGCTGAGTCTGAGGTATGCCTTTGGTTCATTAGCAGTTAAAATTAGAAACGGGTTAAAACGGCATATGTGTCTACATTTACATGCACACAGAGAGACCAGAATGATTTAAAGTTCTATGTTTGACTGAAGGGTCAGTACCCTGTTGCCAGTGGGTTGTCACCATCATCTGTGATAGTCCAGTAATGTTGTGTTAACAAATCCATCGATAAAATTGATATGACGATGCTGCTGGAAAATGTTAGTGAGTAACTTGGGGTGAGGCGTATAACTGGTGTTCAGTGAAAATCCCTTGGAACAATAGTTTTGGCCTCTACATTTATATTGTTATACCTTGTGTGCTCTGTGGGAAAATCATAAATCAGATGGCCAAAGATTTCATCACCTATTCCAGTTATTGCTGGTAAACTTTGTGAAGTTTGTTTACAAGAAAACCATTGTCTGTATCTGGCAAAATGGACAATTCTTTGGTACTCTGCAATGGGTAAATTAAGATTATGAAAAACATCATGACTTTATATCTCCATCATTTATAACTAAAAAGATGTTACTACTGATTATAATAAAAGGTAACCTATAGTTTGGTCTATGTTTTGGACAATATAAAAATTATTTAAAAAAAATATAACAGTTGTATGTTGATAGCTAAATAGTAAGTGTTTGTTAGAAATTATTAAAATTGAAAATTAAGGTGAATTCCATATATCCAAACTTCTGTTGTTGGTGAAAGATTAAACTATTACTGTTATAGATATGCTGCTTTTTGTGAATGTATTAATATTTGCAGTTTTCACAGCTATGAGATCTGGACAGATGTTAATCCCTCTGAATAGATGCTCAATGAAAAATATTTCCTGTCGTGTGAAACAGACCTCTCATAGACTTCAGATTTTCAATTCAATACAAGAACTAGTTACCATTTTAATGTGGTTCTTTGGCTAAGTTCAGTCATTCCACAAATGGTGTCTTTATGATGCAATTCATTTTATATTAATGTATGTACAGATTAAATTCACATATATATATATATATATATATGTGTGTGTGTGTGTGTGTGTGTGTGTGTGTGATTATCTTGTTGTTCATGAGATCTTGGCACTAATGTACATTAAGAAATATTGAGATAAAAATTAAAAACATTATTCTTATAAAATTCTTATTTAATGAGAATACATATTACCAGGGTTCACACAAGGCATAGAAATCATTGAATAGCATGGAATTTCATTAGTTAAAAATCAAGCCCTTAAAAGCAAGGAATTTTAAAAAATTGCATGGAAAACCTGGATTTTTTATATAAAAATATTTTGTGAGGAAAAACGTAGCATTAAGTTTTCTGTTTATATCAGTGTTCCCCCCTGGGTAAAAAGGAGCACAAGGTGGTACAGGCAAGTGTTGTAGGCGAGAAGTCAATCATGGGGGTGTCCAACTTATTGCTTCTCTACGGAAAGTATCATACAGCATGTGATTTGAGTGATTCCATATAAATGTTTTACTGTGTGTTTTCAGTGTTTTTGCCAGATATTTTCATGCTAAGAACATGGCAATATATTAGAAATACAGAAAGTATAGCAAAAACAAACCAAAACAGGTGTGTGTGTATGTGTGTGAGTTACTCCCCAAAACAGATTTACACATTATAAATGCCAAAAATACCCATCATATTATTAATAAAACAATATCCATGCCCAGAACATTTACATGCTTTTCCATTTTTGCCATATAAGCATACTGCATACATGGAATCTTGGCTTAAAATACATTGTTGCTAAATGCACGATGTTGCAGAAATGTAAGTGATTTTGTGGCATCATTTTATATTGCTGCTGACGATGAAATATTGTGAAATAAAAACCATGTCGCTGAACTAGCAATGAGGCAGCAATTTCGGCATATTTGTGGACAGGCTGTGTAGAAAATCAGCGAGGCAGGGGCTGCCTTGCTCATTATACAGCAGGAAAACCCTGTACATGTATCACTTTGAGCTAGAATCCATGTGGCTGATTATATTTTAAGCCAGCTGAATTCATAACTACATGCTGCCCTGGGTTCAATAAATGGATGTATGATTAAGCAATGCTATGTCAACATACATGCTGCATCTATCGCGGTCAGTATAAGTCAATATTAAATCAGCATAGAAATTTTATTGGGAAAGCATGGAATTTTATAGTTGCTGAAATATATGAAGCCTGTAGTACAAAATTCAACATTCACACATTGGCTTTAGCTCAGCTGAATGTGAAAATAAATACCTGTAAAAAGAAATTCATCTGCAGTATACATTTTGCACATTACAGATATCGAGTTTGTATCTTATAATATTTTAACTTATTTGACATCTTGCATCAATGAACTTGAAAGTTATGTGAGGAAGTCAGCAATGTCCATTCTTCATTTTGCAGATAGATTTTTTACAGAAAAGGCTAGCATATTCAGAGAAAGCCATAGATCATAATAAGCTTCTTAAGGTGAGCTAGAATTTTGAAACAGTTTATGTTTTTAATTTATTTATACATCTAAGTGAATAACATCTAAGTGAATAACGAATTTTAGATAAAATTAAAATGCTGTAATCAAGATACATGTCTAGCTGCCACAAATGTAGACTTGTGCTAAATAATTTAAATGGCTGAAACTTATAGCTAATGAAGAAATTGCTTATCAGAAAAATAAACCAGTTTATTTATTCCATCAAATGGTGCAGTTTTCAGTAAAAACTAATTCTTGCAATTAGTAATATGTTATCTTTTTATTTTGGAAATAGAAAGAGTTATCAAGGACTAGAGATAGCTATAATCAATGTATGGAGTGCAGAGATAAAGATGAAGAAAGGTTAAAGGAAGCATCGGCAGAGATATTAAAATTGAGACAAGAAAATGTTATGCTGAAGGAAATATTGGAAAATGTCTCTGAAACAAAACTGGTGATTATAGAACATTTTGTAATTTGGTCACTTTTTAATGCTTATCCAAAACTAAATGCTTTAAATCCTTTCATATACTTTTGTTCCTTATTTATTTATTTGCTTGATATGTACTAACACTACTATAATTATATATATATATGTGTGTGTGTGTGTGTGTGTCAGTCACAGGTTTTTAATGTGAATCTTAAAATTTGTAGTTGAATACTAAGTTGGTTTATTAAGCAGTTTTTTTAAATTAATATTAAAGAGATAAAATAATAATGACCCAAACTGATGTGAATTGCAATTAATAACAAAGCTGGCCTTTTCAATGAGAGATATGCGTGCATTGTATGCTCTCTAATTGAGTGCTTTTATGTGAGGATGAAAAGCTTGCTTTACTTCAGTGCCATGGTTAGGGATTAATCCCCAGTCTGCCCTATGCCATGATGATAATCATAGATTACAGTGTGATACACATGTTATAGAATGATTGCTTTCAGCAACTGCAATCTGAAAGCCATAGGAACAATGAAAACCTCATGCAGATGTCTTCAAGCAGTTTAATGTTCTCACATAGATGGTCCTACCCTGAGTTATATAAGACAAATTGCACCAGGGAACTCAACTCCAAATTTCATTTTCTTTTATTTGGAAATAGTTTATTTCATAAGCTGCAAGATTTTCTGATTTAAATTAAAAAACTGAAATGTGTCTGTAATTTGGATTTCATTTATTATGTTGTTGTTTTTCATTAGTAAAAACACATATTTAAAAATACTAATACTGTTAGTATTTTGCAAAAGCTTTTGTTGTATGGAGAAAAGGGTGTGTATATTGTACTTTTGGGTCATTACCGGTGATAAAACCTAATTTTATATCATTGTATAGTAACTGACAGTGTAAGCCGGTTACAGCTGTTCAGATCAGACATGGGGTCAATTCCAATTCCACTCAATTCCATTTGGTCAATTCCGTTTTGTTCTCCGAGTAGTTTATATTCCAAGTAGGATTGTCATGGAAGATATATTTATTAATTAAAAAATTAAACAAAGCTCTGAATCATTATGGTTCCAGTATATTGGTAACATCACATGTAAGTGTTGACATTGTAAAAATGGTATATTAATTTTTGGATTAAATATTTTTTGTAGGAAACTTCAAATTCAAAATTTCTCAATTCCAATTCAAAATTTCTCAATTCTATTCACAATTTCTCAATTCCAATTCATTTTTTTTAAATAATCAATTCCAATTCCGGAATTAGAATTGGAATTGACCATCAATTCCAATTCTGGAATTGAATTGACCCCATGTCTGGTTGAGATACTGGTTCACATTTTGCGAATAAGAATATGAAAACATTCACAAAAAATCTGGGATTTTTATCTTGGGCAATGTCAGTTATTTTAGACATTGGCTATAGATGTTCTGATCATAATTCAACTTTACGAGAATTAATTCTAACTTATTGGGCTGCATTTTCTGTGTTACTAGATTACATTTGTATTTTTTCATTGTTGTGATACAACTATTTTCCTGATGAAGGCTGCACCAGTAGAACAAAGGTTAAAAGTTACCGAAGAACGCCTAAGACAAGAACATGCTGACCGTGCTGCAAAACTATCCGAAGTTGAGGCAAAACTTGTCACTGAGAACGCAAAGCTTCAGGTAAATAGATTTGCCTCATTGTAATAAAATATTAAGGGCACCACAGTCAGAGCTGTCATTTTACTTTAGTTAAATGACTTTAAATGAAAGGATATTGTTTAAATTAACTTTTCCCTCATGGATTTATTGTAGTGATAATAATTAATGTTGAGAAGTAATCTTGAGTACCTTTTTAATCACTTATAATTTAAATGTTTTTTTGCATCAGTATTGTTTAATTATAAGATTGTTTGGTGATAGTAATATTTGTATTACTATTAAACACCATGAATTGAGAGATTTTTGTATGGTTTAAAGTGTTAATTGTTTCATTTAGTTAAATTGGTCATGTTTTTCATTGGCTACAAGAATAAAGCTAACAAATGTAACAGTCATGGAATTTTTAATTTTAATGTTTCACTGTGATAAACTGATCTATCCCTTGATTGGTTAGTTGTTTATATAGGATGTTAACAACAAAAACATAGCCACCAGTCTGTCAATAAATCTGAAGGGATATATGCTGCGATGAACACTGGGAAAATATATTCACATGGCGATAATAACAAATTCTAGGTAATAAACGTTGCTGCAAGATACAGTAACATAAAAGTAGTCAAAGTTTATGCTGGTCTCCAGGCTTCAGTTTTACTAAATAAAATGTCTTATCATTTGATGACTTCGCTTTTATCATCAGTCATTACACAAAGTACCAAATTTATGCAACCTCCTACAGTCCTTCTAGCTTGGACTTATAGCTATCGATCATGAATGACTATGAAGATGTACAACAATGCAGACTCTATAATTCAGAATCTACCATATATACTCATTTGTTTTGTTTTTGTTGTTTGGGGAGAATCCCCAGGCTGTCGCTTATTCGACACACTGCTCCTCTATGTTGGAGGGGAACAGTACGGAAAGATTAAACTGAAATACCCTTAGGGTATGTCCTCAGGTTTTTTTTAACATCCTCCTTTATTTTAAATAATTTAGTGGAGACAGCAGCACCATTTAACGTGGTCAGCCACCCACGATGTTGTGAGCTGAGAAATTAATCTCTGGAAAAGTTTCGACCTCTTGCTGGGTTCGAACCTGTGACCGAGTGCTTATGTGAGCTCTGGTGGCATATATACTTGTGTATAAGATGCACTATTTATACTGCAAACTCAGACGTCAAAATCGAGTGTGTCTTACAACAAATGAGGCCATGCAAAGAATGACCATAGAAGACACATCAAAGGAAAATGATTACAGCAAACAATGTGTTAATTACTTCCAAAGCTGGCACATAGGAACTACTAATAAACTACTTCAAACAGCATTACAGAAACGAACACATAACAGGCAACCTAAAGCAGCCGTCATTACCTATCGTCACACAGTGGATGAAATTAGCCTGGGATTAAATCAACCATGCCATCATTACCAAGTCGTTCAAGAAGTGTCTATCGGCAATGATTTAGATGACATGGAAGATGATGTATTGTGGGGTGAACAAAAATCTGACACTGACTCCGATGAAGAAGGCGACGACGTGTATGATGAGACCTGATGACACACGAACAGATACAACAGATGTTCAATGAAGAGAGTGATGATGATGAATTTTTTAGTTTTTAATCAATATCATCTTATATGCGAGCGCGACTTATACACTTTAGATACTGTTTCTTGCCAGACTTAAATATCAGAATAACCAGTACCATACATTATAGGTGTAGTGCTATTTTATTCAGGCTTCTCTAGCTGGTTTATTACTTATTAATTATTGAAACTGGATCAAATCTGATCAAATATTTTCAACTGAATCTGGCGATACTTTCCTTTGTTTACATTTACACAGAGTAAGTCACAGTTTTTTCTAGAGACACGTTAGTGTTTGAACTTTGTCAAGATGGTTATATGAAACAATTCTAGGTAATATTGTGCGCCTATACACCTATGCATGCATATACATGTTGATTTATGTCGGTTTATTTAAGGTGTCGGAGAGAGAACTGAAGAGAAAACTAGAAAATGAAGTAGCTAAAAACAATAGTTTGGTCAGCAAATATCATTCAGTTTTAGAAGAAAACAATCGTTTGCAGTTGATTCTTGGTGACACATCAGATACAGTTGGGTCTGTCTTCTCTAGGACAGAACTGGTTCTTGTAAGACAAGTATCAGCACGCCTATTTTATTCTTTGCAGTGTCACACAGCAGTGCATCCCTGTATCTATTGTCACATACTTTATTTCTGATCTTCACAGGCCTAAACAAAAACACATTACATATATATCTGTGCATATATTATAATTACTAGAATGCATGATTAAGACCTAGCTGTAGTTTTAAATAGAATTGTCCTGTATACAACTAGATAGTAACATGTTTTAAAAATATGTAAATCACTCAGTCCACTATCAGGGAGGTGTGGTTTAAAATGTCTTGAGGTGAAATTGTTTCAGGTTTATACAGTTCAAATCAAATAATGAAGCATTGAAATGCATTTTTCAAAGCAATCTCTGGTAGTTCACTGTATGATGGTATAATGCATTCAACTAAAAATATGAACTTTTTCAGCAGTAAATCATAATGCCAAGTGATTTTTTAAAGCCATTTGAAGAAATGAACACCTTCCAGAATGACTGTGACAGAAAAGCATTCACATAACTGTTGTACACCTTGTCATTTTTGTTTGATCAGCATGCGTTTATTCCTAGATTTTAGTCATGATTTCTTGCACATATTTTGTTAATGTACCGAAAAGAGCACATAGCATTTCATTACAGATATAGCTCTAAAAACAAGATGATGCAAAGTCATTTACTAATAGCATCTGATTGTTCTTGATCCCAGTAAAAAATATCGTTTGATAAGAAGACCATTAATGACTTATCATGATGTTTTTCCTGTTTTTAAGTTATCATTTAATTATAATTAGACAAGCTGATTTGTTATGGTAAATATTTAAAGCATGCATACAAACCCTTAAGTCATGGGATTAGAACCTGGTGTTGTGTGTGTGTGTGTGTGTGTGTGTGATGGCATAACTAGTTAAGAGCGTAGGACTTGTAGCTAAAGGGTTGTGTGTTTGTCACTCCGGGAGCTGCAATGCTGTCATGTGGCAACTGATTCGCTCATCCATAAAAACAAGAACCAGACAGGACGTGATGGCTATGTGTTTGAGTAATGCTTTGCAACTTTAATGGTAGCATGTGTTGTATGCTCACTTGGGAATTGAGATGTGTGCTGGGTGGAAACAGGTCTGAGTCAGGGATAATAATATTGTACAGCACCTCAGAACAGGGTTACCTGGTTCTGGCTCCTATATAAACACGCATTATTATATTATTATATTAGTATGTGTGTTTCATTTCATTCATTATCTCATTTCCCCAGGAAGTAGTCCCTTGGCCATATATGTTCCAGATGTGATCCAGTTCAAGTCATTTGATCATCTCTTCCATAGTAATTTAGATTACTACAAGCACTTTCAGATCCTGGAAGAAAGAATTTTATCAGTTGCTTAAAGTATATTGAAAGCTATTTTATTTGCCAAGATGATTATTATAACCCTACTGAGAGCCTAGCATCATGAATGTGGCATTGATTAATCCAGGAACAGTATCAGACTTGTGAATGGCAGTACACAATTTATGACTGATTCTATCCATACAAACATTGATTTCATCATAGAAAGGAGCTAATCAACTGCTAATCTTTACCAACTGTGTTCAAACTCAGAAAAAATATTCCATGTTTGTGTATATTATTTGATATTGTTAAAAATATAACAAGAGCTTGTTCTCAGTTTATAAATTAATCTTCTGTTTTATTTTTAATAAGAGTACACTTTAATTGTATTTGACTCTTTGAACCTCTACCAGTATCGTTATTAAAAACATCAATCATCATCATCATCATCATCATCATCAGTATCATTCTTATTTCATTAGGAGTTGAGAAATAAGTGTGACTCTCTTAAAACGCAAATATGGAATTATCAGGATCAGCTGAAGAATGTTGATCATGATTCTGAAGAACTCCAAAAACAATTTCAGAGGTAGGTCATTTTCAGGAATTAACACATTATTCAACTTAGGCATCATATATCTCTTATAAGTGAATAATAGTATTGTGTAAAATTGTGTTTGGTAATATCTGTTTCTTCATGTAAATTTCTACTTAAAGATAACCATGTTTGTTCCCATTGTATTAGGGAAGTAAATTGCTTGGTCGAGCAGAAAAATAAAGCTTTAGCCCGTGCTAAGTATTCTGAAGACATGAAAGTAGCCATTTCTGCTCAAAATGAGTATCTTACAAAATGTCTTAATGAGAAACTCAGCAAAGATGTAATGCATAAGTGTAAGTTAAACTGCTATGCATATTTTGTGGTAATTGAATTTTTACTCGTGTCATAAATTAAGCAAACATTTCTAGACATACGAGTTCGTATTCATTCATTAATGTATGTATGCTATCTTGTTTAGTGTGTATCCTGAACCATGAGCTAGCAGACTGTAAACTCCAGGTTAGGTTAATTTTAAGCATACCTATTAAAGATATATATATATATATATATATATTATTGTATGTATATATATATATATAAAAACTAACATCACATTATACACACACACACACACACATACACACACACACACACACATATATATATATATATATATATATATATATATGCTATAATTTACCATATATATGCTATAACTTATCAATGTCAAGTTTTGTCTGGTAAATATTACAGGAAACTATATTAACAACAATTCATGCCTTGAAACATCATATTTACCATCAAATCAATAAAATAGATGAGATTTTCAATTGTACACATATTTGCAAGCTTAAATAAACTTAGACAACATATGGTAACCATGATATAACTTACAGGGTTTTAAATTTATAATTCTGAGGTTTTCTCTTTGTTTTCTTCTTTTCCGGAATGTTTTAGTGTAAAGTTTATTGTAAAACATCACTGGCATACAATTTTTCGTTATTCACTGTGAAATCTTATTAAAACGTGACTCAGGTATCTGCATATCAACATAAACAACAGTGTTGATTCTAGGATGTGTTTTTACTGGATTCCTGCTAAATTTAGATGAGGGACACAAAAAATAAAGGAACTGCAGGTCTTCTAAATTCTAAGTTTCACAAGTATCACCATGACAACCACCAACAATTATGGCAAAACAAATGCTTCACACCTTCAGCACTCATGCACCAGGGCCACTTCAGCACCTGTTCCATCAACAGGCATGGGCCCCATAATATTCCTAGAATGAACACTCAAGAAGATACTTCCAACTAGAAATGGATGGATACAGCATATACATGTCTTAATAAATTAACATTGATAATCTAAGAGGGAAAATCTATTTTGCTGGTTTGTTTATAGATTTGATGGATTCTTGCAAATACGCATGTAACCAATAAAATAATTTACACAGATACTTCTTGTTATTAGCAAATTGTTATCCAAGTTGATTCAGCAAAAAGGATATCAAAATATTCTTATAATCAATTGCTGCCATATTTGTAACACTGGTGAATTGCAGTAAAACAATTTTAACCACTGCCTTTATTGTTTGTCAAAATGTACTGTTAATGCAGTATACCTAACTGCAGTTTATTAATTCAAGCTATAACTTTGGTTCATTATGTTTATACAGTTTTGTTGATTTCTAGCTTGAACTGAAAGATGAAGCACTTCAAAATGAACATGAAAAGGTGGTAAACTTGAAGAAATGTCTACAAGCAAAATCGCTGCAAAATGACACTTCGAGTCATATTCCTGTTATGTCTATATTTGACATGAAAACAAGCACACTGATAAATGAACAAGACATGGGGAAGAAAGAACTGAAGGTTAGAGAACATCTAGCATTCTCTGTTACAGATTGAAAATACACTATGTTTTTGCATTTTTACATCAGCATACAAAATGTGATAAAAAGAGCAAGGTACATGGTAATTAAAATTAAAATTATAAAGTTTTAGCTAAATGTAAACTGTCTGTATATGTCCAGAATCTTCTACCTCCAATGAATTTAACTAATTAAATCAAATTAATTATATTTTACCCTTTTTCTCTGAAGGTTTATGTAAAAATTGTATTGTTTCTAATTTATTTGATACCTGTACTGCAGTGATTAACAGTACATTTTGTTGTTACAGGTGCCTAATAAACAGCACAATGAAGCCTGTGAACAGTGGTTATCCATAGATAATCCAGAAGAAGTAAAGAAATCTGCAGCAATCCAGCAACAACTAAATAACACCCTTGTCTCAGAACTGAAAGAGGTTGATTAATATTAAGGAAATTTGCTCCTTTATAAGTGGTGTTCCAATTAATGTTTAAGCTCTTACACGTCAAACATGTAATACCTAAAGCTATATTTTAAACCTGTCAAGGCAGTTGTACTGACTCATTTAAAAATACATGGATTATTGCATATTAATGATTTTATCTGATGATAATTGTATCCGAATAGTGAACTGTGTTTCATTAATTTGTATGCCATTTTTGTTTTATTTATTCGCAGATAACAGTTGACTTAAATAGGAACAAGGAGATAATACAAGCCAATTGTCGAGAAATAAATATCCTCATGGAGTCATTAAAGTAGGTCATATTATAAGGCAGTGTTATAATCAAGTAAATATTTGGACATGTTCAGCTTTTCCTAAATAGTTTCTTATTAAAGTGTTAAATTATAGAAAATTCTACAAATTGAATGATATTTACGTAAAATCTAAACATTTTCAGTTATCAGAGCCAGGAAGTGGCATGGCTACAGAACCATTTTGATGGGGTACTACAGCAAATTAAAAACTATCATTTAGAAATAGAAACCATAAAAAAGGAAAGCCAAGAAAAGGTATCACCTTTTCACTGTTTAATTAGATCATTTAATTCTTCTCGTCACATTAAGCAATACATGTTGTTATTTTGATTTATTGTATTTTGTAGTTCAGTTGGCTGCATTAATAAACTATAATTGATTGTGGATGCATTAGATAATTAGCCTCTGTCAAAGAAATAAAGTATCTGCTGTTTATGCATTTCTTAACATTGTATTTTATGGAGCTTATGGTGACAGTAAAGTATTAAAGTTTTCTTCTAGATTAAAACCATTACTGATGCAAATGCCAAAGAGGTAGCACTCGGTGAACATCTCCAGTTAGAGAAGGAATATAATAAGCTACAAAGAATTCTTCAAGTACAATCAACTGAATTGGAGAGAGAGGTTTGGAGATAATTTGATGTTATATGTTTGATTTATTTGCCTTAACTGTGATAGTAGAAGCAATGTGTTAGAAATCTACATGTGAGATAAATATGATGTGTAAATATTAAAAAGGCTGTATAAATCTTCTTTCCAATATATAGAATGAGAAATAGTAATAAAAAACTTAATTTATTTATAAATCATTTCAGGACATATCTGACAAATATCATAATCTTACATGTACTTGTTAGATATATAAAAATACTACTCATCTAAAGGAAACTGTTACCCCAAAGTTGTATTTGCACTTTACAAATTATACTAAGTCCATATCTGATTCAATTTAGGATATATTCACACACACACACACATATATATATATATATATATATATATTAATTGGTAGACTGAAATTATCATTCCATTTAACCTGCACTGGCAGATATCTATGCCAGAAGAACAGCACCCTCCAGCATTGGGCTGGGACTGACTACATTGCTTTATGAAACAAAACATGGTGTTGTGTGGCATTAAAGGCGATCTCAACATCCAAACTCCGGGAATAAATCATAGAACCACTACTAATAGAGTGAAATAATGTAGTTAGGCAGAGCTATTATAAACTGAACCACAGAGCGAGACAGACAGTATATGTTGATTAGCACATAGTGTGATTATTCTGCTTTCATTTCTAAAAATGTTCAGCTAATATAGATACCGAATAGACTGATCCAGGTGAAATGCATTGCATTGGTTACCAACTGCAGTCTCAGGTTAGAAACAGCTTTGGCACCCATCGTTAATAGGGGATGGCAACTTTTCACTAATGGTAAATACTGGAAATCTTTCAGCAAATTATTTCATATTACACAGAGACTGAGACCAGTATTTCAGCTGAACAGTTGTATCTTTTCAAAGGATTTAATACAATACTCATCATGATTGAGCGGACTGATCTTTTCAGATGAATGACGTACCTAAGCCTTTGTTATGCATGTTGACTTGTAGGGGATATTTTAGCATAGGTTTCAATTGATTAAATAAATAATTTTAAAATCAAACTTTTAGCTGAATGTAAATTGAATTTAATGAATAGTTTTTAAATATTTAATGTAGAGTTTTGGAAATATTATTTGTACCTGAGAACCAGTCATATACACATCACCTGTATATTATTAAATAAAAACTGTTATTACATTAGAGTATTACCACCCTTGACATTTACATGTAGTAAACATTGCAAGAATGGCTGATTCAGAAGAAAAAATAGTTCACTTTCAATACAAAATATCCTGCATAAATCCCCAGTACCAATGTTATAATAATAGAAATCACCTATTGAATTATAATCTATGTGATCATTGATTTTACCCATTCACATCATCATGTCAGATGGCAAAGGTTCTATAAAAATAAGTTTGAACTAGACAGGCTGGACCATGACAGCCATTCAAATCTTGCTGAACGTTACTTAGTTTAGTGGTATATATCTATTGGATGAAGTCTATGCCATTCCTATTAAATGCCAAATTATTATCTGGAGATCACATGCCCTTATTGAATCGGTCTATTGGTTTTCATTTTCAGAAGGCAAATCTTCATGCTTCAAAGTCAGCAATAGAAGCCATGAGCAGGATAAAGCAGTCATTAGAAAAAGTGAACCAAGATCTTAGAACGACTGTATATGATCTAAGAAATAAATTTCTTCAGGAAACTAGATTCAGAAATCAGTCCGAGCAGGAGGCAAGCTCACTGCAATCTGAATTGGTGGCGTATCGCATTGAATTGGTTTGTATTTTTTATTTTTTATTGTACTTTGGAAGAATCTATTTTTTAAATCTGCAAACCTGGATAAGCGTAATATAAGAAGACCTTTGGTAAGGATTATTATTGTTATTCAGACAATGTGAAGTTATGTATTTCATATTAGACTGTTTTAGAGAGAAAAGTGGTAGAACTGCAGAGGATCACAGCACAGCAAAAATCTGAGAATTTCAATGAGATACAGAAAAAGGAAGCATTACTCAAAAAGTTGTCAGAAATCCAGAAATTAAGCATAATGAAGGAAAAAAGCTTGATGGATCTACAAGTAACTTCAGCACGGCAACAGGTTAATTAGCATGCAGTCAGACTTTGTGTGTCTGTAGGCATGATCACTGGCTCGTGTGTGCATTTGTATGTGTGTGTGTGTGTGTGTGTGTGTGTATGAGTGACAGAAAAAAAGTAATGGGATTTCTGAAACATTATAATGTTTGTTTGTTGTATACTCACAGCTTTCACTTAGAAATATAGTTTACTTATGTTTTTTAATGTTGTTTTTAATAATAATAACATAACATAGCACTTATTATAGCACCACATACCCTAATGCTTAGTTCAAGGGCTTTTGGAACTACACTGTTCTTCAACTTATATGCTACTTCGGTATAGAATCCAACACATCTCCTGCAACCATTATATTTGCAACTGATTTCCTTCATGCTAAAGTCATACCATGGTTAGATAAAATGTATTTAGAATGCCTACTTCACTGTCAATCAACAGTATTTGTCATCTGATTGGTTGCACAATTTGACCATGTTATTTCATAATAATAATAACAGTAATGCAGATTTAATAGTGTCCTTGCTAGCAGGAGTCATTCAAATGGACTGTACAGTCATGATGAAATGTAAAAAGCTAATAAGAAATATGAACGATCATTTGCTGATCAATAACAAATTAATCACATTTGATATGACATGTTAAATGAAGTAATATTTAAAACAATTTAGACTAAATACATCTGTGTCAATTCTTCTGTCTTAATATCATATCAGCCTTTATGTGGTAATATTAAGAGTGAGAGCTTTGCAGGGTCCCAGTGCTGGTTGGAAATGGCTGTAATGTGACTCTTTAAGAAACAATGATCAGTTAAAACATTCCACAAAACGTACACCAGAAACATATTAGTAAGATGGAGAGACAGAGTAGATAAAGAAAATATTTATGTCATTGTCAACGATGTTCTTAGATATCCTGACTGGCCAGGTAATCAAGCAGAACAGACGATTATTTAATATCGGATGAAACTGCAATGTTTACTTTGTATTACAGACGGAGATCTATAACCTCCAGAAAGAAACAGAGTCACAAAGAATATACTATGAAGAAATAATAAGGCAGTTGCAGCAGAAGTGTGCGAATAAATGGTTTGCAATGTTTATTTGTTGTTTTTATTATTTATATATCTGTACATAGTGAATATTGATTATTTCTTTTTCACTTAAAACCAATTCATGCGAGGCAGAATCATTAATTTAAAAGTAGTAAAGCTGCTTAAAGTAAACGATAAATAAATGTTGAGAATTGATCGGGTTTGCCTCATTATATATAGTGGAAGAATAGATTTTATGATTCTTTAACAAAGTAACTATGGAAAGTATACCAATATATCTAGATATTATTATAGACATTCAGAATAACTTTGGTAATATTAAGTGTATAGGATTATTTAAAATAAATTAGTTAATTCCTATACAAAATAACTTTTGAAGTTTTAAAATAAATTTTAATAACATATGTAGTGGTTTTGAATTCTGTTTTCAGATCAGTTCTGCTCTTTATTTGACTATTCATTTGCTGAAGTACAACTCTTAGATACAATTCTGTATAGCTAATTTGAGATAATGACATTGTTCCAAGGGTGTATTATTCTGACATTTATTCTGTTTCACATCACAATATTTTGATGGCACAATGTTCCAACAGTTTGATAAACTTTGATCCTGTTGATAAGTGGCCCCATGGAGGATAGAACAGCTTAGTTAAATATTCAGTGTTTTGGGTCAGAACTACTGTGTTGGACTGTAATACATTGTGGACACTGGAGAGATTATCCCACAGGGAGCCTCTTACAGAGCAACTGAATGTTTAAAAAAGGTATCAGATGGCAAATTGTATTTAACTGTAAGTGTCAAATGCTAACATATCAATATTATATGCCTCACAGCAGATACTGTTTCTGTTTCAAAAGTTGGTGTTTGGTTGGATCAAAATGTGTGAGTTAAAAACTCAGCATATCAAGCTGTTGGAACATTGAGACACAGAACAGGAACTCTGACAATTAATACAAGCCTAATGACTAGATCATTTGATTAATGTGATGTAATTGTTTAATTATTTGAAGTAGTGAGATGTGTAGTCAGACTGAAATGCTTATGCTGCAAAGAGAAAAGCTCTTGTCACGTGATCTCCACTATGCTCAACAACAACTCCTTGCCAAGAATAAAGCAGTTTTGATTCTAAAGGACCAGAATTTGTCCATGAATGCACAGTTAGAGGAAGCAATACAACGTGCACAACTAGCCCAGACTGCTTTTGCCAGAGTGCAGAACAGATGTGAATGGCTTGAAAAAAAGTATGTTTGCCTGTTTTTATTACTAATGTTTTGTTTTCTTGAATTATAGGATTATTCTCACCACAACTAAATTTGATGCCATATCTTTTAAACTTTAAAATAGTATTTCTGAAATGAAATTTAAATTGTGTGTAGTACACAGATATAATTGAGTGTTGTAGACATTTCATCATTTTAAGATAATAAAATTAGTTGTTGATGTCATTAGTGGTTTCATTAAATATTTTTTTATTACATTAAGCATAAGTGAGTATCTGGAAGAAAATTTTAAGTTGTACCTCAAACCCAAAAGAGAAAGGTAAGACCAGTTCATAATGTTATCACTATTTTCAGTTTAATGTAAAAAGTGCTCTAAGATAGTATCCTCAATTATTTTGTACATTGTTCATAACTATACACTGTTTACAAAGCATGTTTAAGATGTACTTAAGCATGTACCTTATTTTATTTAATACCTGCTTGAATTTTGTGTTCCCTGAATTTGTACAGATAGTGGGTTCCTGCAATATATTGTTGCCACACTGTAGAATGTTCTGTGAGGGATTTTGTTTTTGAGTCACAGTTACCAGCAAGCAGAATACAGTTACCTTAGCAGAGTTCATCAAACCAATTCATCTTATTCCAAATCAGTTTGATCATGGAATAATATTGGAGTAGGAACATAAAGAAATACCCAGTATTCAGTGTTTGTTACCATAAAAAACAAATGTTTACATTACATCATAAAAAAACTGTTATTAACTGTAAAAAAAACTGTAAATGCACATAAATGAAATATAGATGGTGACATAACAGATATTAACTACTCATGGAAAACAATTAGACATAACATCAACATAGTTAATAGTCTAATTCAACCATTCCTCTGAGCATTCTGTAGCAGAAAACCAGCTTAAAGGCTGTGCTATTGCAAACTTTGGTATGAATATTTGCAAATTTTGAAAACCATCCTCTCAATGGACGCATATGAAGGTGGGCATGATAGCAGCTTGACAGCTAATGCAACAAAGTCACTTGGCAATCCATACGATTTGATGGCCTTCCACCAATTAATTGGTGAGATCTTTGCCGCGGCATTGGTGAAATACGTAGAAGGAAATGGTGACATGAGAAAAGTGTTCAACTGTCATATGAAAAAAACTTCCCACACAGAGTTTTGTGGCCTTCCACCTTGATACATGGTTAAGGTCTTGATAATGAATACAATATCACAGTCACAACACAAAGATTTTCAATGTCATGAAAATTTTCAGTGTTCAGAAATCAACCTAATTTAGGAACTACATATTAACGGTGTTAATAACGTCTGTGTAAAAAACAACTACCAACCCTGATGTAGCATGAGAGATAAGAATGCTGATTTAAATGTGATATTGGGCTGGTTTTATACATTCGGAAATGAAGTCACAACCACCATGATTTGAGGGGTAATTAAGTCACCATTACAATGATAATAGGTGTCGGTGTGAGATGGGGGATCAGCAGCTAGATCATCAGACCAGGGGATTAGCTATTGGGCTCAAGTTATGGCCATACATTCAGTGAGTGTCACCTAGAATTGGTGATTAGGGTATCATGGGACAATTGCATCAAGTTGTTATTTGATTTGGTGCTTGGTGATTATTAATTGCCAAATTAGATTTTGTGGGCTTTCTGTATCAATTAAATACACATACTTATTTAACTGATCAGTGCATTATACAACATGCAGTAATATTAGCACTATGTTCAATGAACAGGCATTATTAACACTTGATATTATTGTGATTTTCACAGTAAAGATTGAATTTCTTTTGAAAAAGGATTTTATCACAATTCATTGTAAAAAAACAAAACAAAAACGTTTACATGACGTTAAATATCGTTAAATAGCGGTGTTAATAATGTCTGTGTAAAAAACCTGACAGCGGCGGTAGTCATGCTGCTTGATGTAGTAAATATCCTATTCATATCACTGAAAGTTGATATTAAGAGTTCTAAAACTTTTGTTTTACAAATAATTAAATTGTAAGAAGGGAAAATAAAGGTGAAAAGTGGTTCTTCTAACAAGAAACCAATCAGTTAAGTTAATTCAATACAAATCAAAAACATCGGACTAACAATTAAAATAAATAAAATTAATGTTCTTTTCATCACACATTACAATAAGTACCATTTCACTATAATAACTACAAATTGACAAACACCAACTACGACTACCGGTTGATATTTTATATGTATTGAAAAACTATGTTCAGAAACTGTAGTTCACAAAATAATTAGACTCAAGAATTGTTCGAATATATTCAGTAAATTATTCATTATCCATTAGTGTTAAGAATATGTTCATTAAATCATTATCCATCAATGTTAATAAAAACTATTAATAGGCGATGTATGACAGGTCTAACCTTGATACCATGTTTACGTAGTACCGTATATACTCGCGTATAAGTCGAGGCCAATTTTTGATCCTGTAAATTCTTTCCTCTGGCACATGCTCACCGTATAAGTCAAGACGAGGTCAAGTATTAGCTTAAAATCCCTCAAAATCAGAATCATTGTCGTTATTTCCGAAAAAGGTGACCGAGTCATTCAAACGCATGGTGTCAGCAAGTGTGTGAATATCAATTTCTTCACCGGCAGCGAAACACACACACACACACACACACACACACACACACACACACACACACACACACACACACACACACACATATTTTGCTTTGATGTTATAACTAATGTAAATAAACAAACTTGTTACACCAAACACGATTGATTGTAGACTCCCTTCAACTGGCAAGTGTTATTCACAGCAAGCGCGGAGCAATATTTGGAATGTGAACAGTTAGTTTTTATATTATCGCTAATCATCTGGATTTACCGGTAGTTAACAACGCGTGACTATCAAGTATTATATTACCTACAGACTGGCATGTTTGTGAGATCCAAATAATAGTTTGGTGAAAATGGATCATAATCTTAATTTATTGACTAAGACTAGTAGGCAGAGATGTGGCGATTTTGTTCCAAGTAACGCTGACACAAACACGCCTGACTGTAAATTCAATTGACAAGTGTTATTTAGTCATTGTTTCACAGTACATCTGGAGGTACTGGTAGGTAACAGCGCGTGACTATCAAGTATTATTACATAAAGACCGGCATGTTTGTGAGATCCAAATAGCAGTTTGGTGAAAATTAATTGTTATTTATTGAATAATAATGGATGTGACGATTTTATTCCGACTCTGGCTATTATTGGGTTGAGTCCTATAGTGTTGAGTGTCAAGGATGGCCGGAAACATCTTTCCTTCAGCTGGTAGGAAATATGACGCGCGTATAAGTCGAGGTGCTTCTGGGAACTCCCTTTTCACTACCCAAAAAATCGACTTAAACGGGAGTATTTACGGTATGTAGTCACATTGACTGTTGGACTGTTACTATGTTTCCACACTCAATTTTATGCTATCGTATCTCAGTTGTATAGCCTGTATATTTTCCCAAGGCAGTCCAAATTGGATGAAAGTATGTCACTGGTGATAACATTTCCTAGGAGCGAGTTCATATAGTTTACAGTCATTTGACTAGAAAACGTGCTTCTCACATCTAGCCTAAATTAATATTTCTGTATTTTCTTGCTATGGCTTTTGGTGCTTGTTTGTTCTAGTTTGTGGAAGAAGAGACTAGGCTTTGTTCTATCTAGAATAAACTCAATTTAAGAATGTGGATCCTATCTTCATAAGAGAGATATCGGAGATAGGACACTATACCGTGGTGACCAGATAACATTGCCATAGCTCAAGTGTGGTCTCGCCATTGCTATGTATAGATCTTGGTGTCATCCACGAATACATTAACTGTGCGTCGTACCATATCTGGAAGGTCATTTGTAAAAATGACAAAAAGGATAGGTCATAACCCTTTGAGGAGATTTCCATCAATGGCAGTGTGAGGTACAAAGAATCGTGTAAATAATAATAATAATAATAATATCTGATTTTTATATAGCTCCCTATTCAGTTAGAAGCTGCTCTAAGGCGCTTTACAATATTATTTACAATATTATTATCCCTGACTCAGACATGTTTCCACCCAGCACATATCTCAACCCCCAAGGGAGTATATAATGCATGCTGCCAGCGTTACTCAAACACATAGCCATCGCGTCCTGTCAGGTACTACTTTTTTATGGATGAGTGAACCAGTCGCCACATGACAGCATTCCAGTTCAGAGAGTCTCGAATCCGCGACCATTCGGCTACGAGTCCTACGCTCTAACTAACTGCGCTATCAGAGTTTTTCTTGTTTCCCATTGTCATCCCTGGACGTACCCTATCAAAGGCCTTCTTAAATCGAGGCATTCTACTGCTACATCTAATTGGTCACTCTTATTTGTCACCCGGTTTATAGTTCGAGCACTACCAGGAGTTGGGTCATACAAGACCTACTAGGGACAAAAAGGTGGTATCATTCTGTGATGTGTTGTACATTATATTCCATCTCCTAACGGACTACTGAAATAAGTTTTACGTGTCTGTATTTCTTAGGCAGTGTATTTTTATCCTTCTCGTAGATTGGAATGGTGTCACCGGTCTTCCAGGTCTCAGCGAGTTGGTTTGCAGATCATAGCAAGCGGATGGCAGTTTGTGGATGTTATCTCTAATAATAATCTGGGATCAGTCCTTCATGTTCTGCTAATTTTGTTGTTTAAATATTTAAAATTTACTCTTCCATAGCTGGTGTTATATTGGGCTGTGTTAGGGGTTCTCCTCTGGCTAAGAGTTTGTGTACTTTTTTCTAAGGTAAAGACACTAGCAAAAACGTTATCTAATAATTGTGACTTCTTGTTGTCGTTCTTTGTCAGTCTTTTGCTAGATGGCCTAACTTAGGGCAGTTTTTCAGCTTATTGTTGATGGATCACAAATATATTTTTGGATCACTCTTGATGTTACGGCAAATGTCTTGTTCTCCACTTACCTTTCAGGTGAATTTTGTTATGATATATCTATCTCTGGCAGCAGGAACATAATCGAAGTAGACCCCTGTCAGCATATGCTGTTGCTATGATCGAGTTCTTTCTGAGCACCAACTCTCTGTTCATCCATAACTTTTGTCATTTGTCCCTGTACGGCAGGTTTTGGGGATAAATTTGTCGAACAATTGCGTAGATACCGGAGAAATGGAGCCAGAATATTTCAACACTGATCGAATTGAGTTTAGTGATAGAACCAGTTATTTCTGTGCAGTTTGTTTAGGCTGATGTAGTCATCTTTGTGAACTCGGAATTTAGGCTAAACTTTACTTTCTGGTTTAGTGCATGCATTCAAGAGTAAAACTGGTGCAGAAGTGATCACTTACTCATAGTCCAGACAGATACTAAAGTTTGTCTACCATGCGTGTCCTCCTCGTTTATAAGTATTTGTGCTGGGTTCGATCCCGGGACACAGATACCAAGTGTGAAGCATGATGTGGTGTCAAACATTATTGGGGGAATAAATACCCACGGCATAATTTCTGTCCCCTTAGATTCGATGTCCCAGACCCCGAACATGTGTCATTTACAAGTTGTTGACGACTGTAGATATCACCCCTCACCCAAGTCATTGTCTCTCACACAGCTTTTAATTAATTTTCCGGCAAAAACTTTAAACTTATTTCCGCTTCTTGACCTATGATAACGATTGTTTTTCGGTGTTTGTATACACCAACACTCACCCCAGCTGATATGCACGTTTTTCCTGTAAATGTTCCAATTATATGTATATGGGTCTTCAGATAGTCTATTGCGCGTCCGAATTTTACTTATTATAGCTACTGTAGATGGTCTTGGAAATGTCAATATGTCATTTTATCTGGCTTAAGTGTTTTCCCCAATTATATTTAAGGCCTATCTATTACCATCATACTCTATCGTTCATCGAATTTGACAATGACCCCAGAAAACATTTGCATGGGTGTCACCATTTTTCAGTTTTTCCAGTGTTTAAAATAATAGCTGCCTCACTCGTTATATAAGTGATTAAAACGCGTACGAGGCTAAGTGAACAGTCTGAACCAGCTATATGTCTTGGCTTGCTGGCACATACAGAAAGAAAAAAAACCCAATAAGATGTCGCTGATGGAAAACGTTCTGCAGAAGACATACTGCACTGCAAATTGAAAACCCTTAGTATTATACTACACTATACAGTAAATGAACACGCCACACACTGCTTTGTTAATTTATTTGGGTAAGCGTTACCATTACTCACATTATTAACATCATTTGATGCACCATCATATATACATGCTAAACTGATCATCTGCATAGTAATATTAAAAAACTAAATATGGGTAATTCGGGGTATCTGTCCAAGAAACTACTACATTTTCACAACTATTATTCAGCATCATGTTATGGAAAATAATCCGTTACTACATAAATATTGAAATGTTTTAGTTTCCCACTAATCATACTATATTATATTCCTACCAATTTAGTCTGTTTTGGTTGAACTGGTTTTCAGTGTTTTGTTGTTGCGGCTACCTGGTTTAGATAGCTGGGATATATGAAGCATTACATTTGATGACGGGCAAATTTTATTGTATTGACACAAGCACTGGTATTTAGAAGTACTTCGCCATTATAAATCTAGTTTACCTTATTTCTTTGTTGTTAGTCACAATTAATAAACATACATTTGGTCTCTTAGCTTTCTATAGTAGATTGAGAAATAAACACGGCATTCCATAGGAGCACAACCAGACTTATTAAATATAGTTAATACCATTCAGATTGACATAGTGCTGCGTGTTGTATGGTTTACGAGCTGTAGAGTGGTGTAACAGCCTAGGCTGAGGTATATCCTCATCTCCAGGTCCGCCTATGGAGTAGCATCTCGGTACCTTACGCACAGACCTGAAACGAACACCTAGTTTATCACTATTTGCTAGAATATGAAGTCATCATGATGACTGTTGTCCATTTTTTTTCCAGTAAGCCACTATTGTTATATCTGATTATTATTGTTATTATTGTTGTTACTGTTATTAAATCTGCTACAGAAGAAACATAAAATGGATTGTTCCCGACTTCAACCCTTCCGTACAAACTCCTGCTCAGTACAATGGATGGGGTACACGCACCTGGCTGCTTGAGCTTACTAATCAGCTTAACAACCAGGTATGTTAGTTTTATATTATTTGTACATTATGGTTAATTGAGCAGTATGATTCATTATATTCAACAGCATTATGAGTTACATACCATCCAGTCGTTAGTAATATTGTTAGTAACAAATCTAGTCTCGATCCTGTTTTTATTTAGTTTTGATTATATTTTCTAGGAAGATGTTTATTTGATCAAGTATAATTATCTGAAATGTTTTTAAGCAATGCTGTTATAAGACAGCTTTTGCTTTCGAACTATCATACATAGAAGAATTGGATATAACACTTATTGATAATAAAATTAGATATTTTGTGGAGATATATATATACATCTAATACTTTTGTCGCACTGTGTTTTAGGTTTTACAACTAGAATAAAGTTCATTCGAGTGAAGATAACGGGTGAGTTATAAACGAGATATTATCTTTATATAATATTTTGATATTTATATTTGTGTTATTAATCTCAAAAGTTTAATCAGTAAAGTATTTCAGTGCATCCTTGTTCAAGATGTGACATAAATGCAATTTTTTATAGCTCCAATATAACAACTTTGAAATAAAAACTTTCATAGGCTAAACATAAACCATTCAGTATGCATGTTTATGTGATACATCAAGTTAAATTATCAAATGTATTTTCTAGACCCTCACTAACATCAGAGTTTAATTCAGCATTAATGGAATTTCATGGCTACCATTTCCCTGATCACTGTACGTTCCTCGTATGTTCACAGGTTACTGATATCTGGTGCTACTTGGTCTATCCAACTGGAGGAACACATATAACCGCACACCATAAAATATCAATAATATACTCAAAAATATTACCTGATGCACATTGGAAAGAAATAATTAGTAGAAGCTTGTGCTGGATTTTATATCACATGTTAAGGAATTGTATAAATGCACAAGACAACCTATAAATGTGCTTACACACATAGACACGCACATACCACAAACACGATAAATATGTCGCATTATTGTCAAAATATATCACGATTATATTAGAGCACATTTAATTTTTTTAAACTTATTGTAAAGTATCTTAATTTACCCAAACCTTAATTTATGATGAGTAACTGGATATGAATAAATATTTCACTAGCATTTAAAATCTAGTCTCATATATATATATATATATATATCAGACATATATAGGTACTAGTTTGTCTTCTTGATATGAAATTTGTGTTTCAAAACTTTGTTCACGTAATGTATGAAACATATATTTGGCAAAAGATTGAACAACAAAAATATTTCTTCTTTAACTGGAGCTTATGTTAAAAGTTGTTTAATTCTTACCGGGTATCAAATAATTTCTTGTGGCAATTATTATTTTTAAGTTAATAAAATGGCTAGCCACACATTTATTTCAACAGTAGTCAAATTTCCATTTTCTGAATATTTGTAGATCTGACAATCACAGATCAATCCCGTTGTTGTTAGGCTAAATGTTATATTTCTTTGGTGTATGTTTGACCGTAAACAAGCTATTTGAGTCTATTAAAATATATTTGCTGGTTAATATTATATTATTATTATTTTATCAAATTATTGAGTTCCACTGTATATTGAACAAGAACTACTTCATTTTGTATTATAACATTTTAACCCACATCACCTTTTGTACAAGTCGATATTCTCCATCTATAATAACCAATAGATTTAAGTCAATATATATATATATATATATATATATATATATTGCAGTACAACTTCTAATGTATGTCACACTGAATAAATGGTTAAAAGACGTGTTTAAAAAACTTTTATTGTCGGGCGTTTTGTTAAAATATGTTGAGATAGCGCTACTATAATACTGCTACTAGTTTAATTGTTTACACATCTCGAAGAAAACTCCGGCATATACTTGCTTCTGACATATTCGTTTCTTATTTGATGTTATGTGATAATGAAAGTGATACTACATTTATTAGGTTATTTTATACATCTTTTATTAAAGTATACGATCTTTCCTCCCAAAAATTATTAAACACATTTTGTATTTCAGATATAAAAGCATTTCAAGAAAGCATTTGTAGGCCCTTTTCAAAATAAGAATTATTTCGTTTGTTTTCGAACACGGTGTGGTGCTGCTTTCTGATAAATCATACTGTCACTTCGACGATATTTATATGAGGAATGTTTCATTCCTTTTTTAATTTCACATTCCACGGATTTTATGTGGGTCATACATGGCAATATATACCCGGGTGAGAAGTTTGTTGACAAAGAATGAATAATAATACTTTTGTTCATGCTGGCAAGGTGACCGAATCTGACTTCTGTCTTAATATTATTCATACTTACTTAGGTTACTTACATAGCTTATGTTTTTTCTTCTAATTTTACGATTATACCATCATAATTTATTTCAAATTTAATCACATCATTCGACGCATTTTGGTAACTTTAATAAGAGGAATCACTATGAAGGCTAAATTAAGTGGGATCCACGATAATTCCACGCCAAGCTCAGACAATATTTCTCGGCCCATTTAACCTACCATGTGCACAAAGTTTGCCGTAAAACATCAGTCATCATCTGACGCCATTTCTATTTTGAAATTCCGTTTTATTTGAATAAATAAAAGTCGATCTGAACGTTTCATTTAAAAACAACAGTAACACAACTAGTGCATGCCATAAACAAAACATGTATTTACATGAACTAAACATCGCCACCTCAAACATTATTAGTAATGAACACTTCTATAAGCTGAACCATTGCTACAGTAATATATGTGCAGGTTAGCTGTAGACCGGAACAGAATTTAGTTATGCATATATTTCCTCTATTACAGAAACCATAATAGTTTATTTGATAAATACTAGACTGCCATTTGGGAGGATGTAAGGGATATAATCTCAACATGTTTGAATGTAATAAAAAGAAATAGCAAGATATGCTGATGTGAGAAGTAGTTCACAAAAGAAGTGTTATTAAAATGGAATATTAAATTCATTATAAAGTGTACATCATACAAAATTGTACAGACAGTGTTAATTCGAAATGGTAGCGTTTCTTTTTCCTTTTGTCCACTAGATCTATTTCCCGTACTCCGAAGCCATTTTTAATACAATCCTCTACCCCTATTTATGTCTGGTTAAAAGGTGGGTTCATGTATAATTCACTATATGCGAATCAAAGAGTTAATTTGATATTTACTAGTCTGTGCATAATTTAGACATTTACGAACATTAATTGAAACCGAAATATATATTGTGCATTTGATAGCAAAGCTATTCTAAACTAATATATTCTATTAGATCTACTTATGTATAGATAATGATACACTGTTATTATAATAACTAACTAATAATTAACTAACTATATATATATATATATATATATATATACTCTAAAATTGACTAATACGGAATAATTCAGTCAATTACAATAATAATTCTTTGGGTATACATTGGTAAGTGTATTCAAGTAAGTAAGTAGTACACATATTCTTAAATGTATGCATAGTCACTTTGATGCATACAAAGCACGCATATTAAATGATGAGTAAATGTTTTGAAAACTCTTTTAAAGTCAAATATAATATTACACCAGAATATGCACTTAATATACCAACTTAATAATGACGATTATAATAAATTATAGTTTTTAAAATTGTTGATTGGCATTAAAGTAAGAAAAGCTGCCCTTACTTTGACATCCGCTAACAAAGGAATATGGCGGAATATTTGATTAACCTATATGTACATTCGAGCTATTACACTGCACCCTTGAAACCCTTGGCATTTCCTCTTTAGTACCTATATATTAGGCCAGCTGCTTTGCTTCGTCGTACCATCTCTGGAATTCTACACCAGTATCACCCCTCAAACATTTAATCTCTAATTTGATATTGTCAATCATTGTGTATGCATCAAAGACGTCAATATACCTTCTTTGTAGTTTAGCTGACAAACCTTTCAAACAATTTAAACTATTCTTCAATACTGTGAAGTCAGCAATAACCCGAAAAGTCTGCAGACTACTTTTCAAACCATGGGTCGTAGTCTTGATATCACTCTCCCAATTCCAACGACTTTCATTAAACTCTAGACAAACATGTGGATTAACCAACAGACAAATCACAATAATACTTCATTTTATACTAAGTAACTTAGCATAAAATGAAGTATATTTGTGATTTGTCTGTTAAATAATAATGGTATCAGACACATATTACACAATACACAATGTGTGGTTATTTGAGAATGACAAATTCGCAGTACTACTACTAGTTATTATGTTAACGCCAATTTATATATTGCATTTAAAGATGGCGGATGCCTTCTAGAGATGGGGGTGGAGTTCTGACCCCCTGAGAGGTGGGGTGGGGACTCCAGCCTGATCCCCCCGCAGAATATAATAAACCTATGCGTTTCTCATCAGTTCTTAAAGGTCACAGGAAAGGATTTCCCAAATTAGTCAAAATGTCAGTGTTATTTATTAAAATCAATTTCATTCAGAGATCTATTTTAATGTTTTCCTAGAAATAAAGTTACGGTAGTTTTAAAAATTGTTTTGCCAGCGCCTCACATGGACAAATATGCCACAGCTTTAATCGAGAATCTTCAGAATGTGACGTCATGTTTGACAAACAAAGACGCCAAACGCTCCACGTGGCCTTATTTAATCTGTATTACGTGTTTTATATTGTCTTTGGTTAAAGGTAAAAAATGGTGTATTATGCCGCATATAATTGTGCAAATAGGTTTGCCAGTGGATGGAGTATGCATTCATTCACCACCAACAAGACTCATTTGCACGATTGGTTGCGAAACATGATCAGAGAGTGCAGTGGAAGCCAACTTGCCACAGCAATCTCTGCGGAAGACACTTTGAGCAACGAATGTTCGTTATTTCGCCGTCTATGGCAAGATCAATTGGATATGACATGAAGAGTGTCAGGCTCACAGAAGATGCCATTCCAACCATATTTGTCAAACAGCGTGATGCTAATCCCACACGAATCAGCAGTTTGATGAAGAAATTGAATAGAAAATGGGTATGTATGAGCGATAATAGGGTAGTCTTGCATCAAACTATTGGACATTTACCAGTTCGCGCATTTGTGAATAAATAAAATTTCACTTATTCGCAATGTTTTTTTTACTTAGGCGTACTCAAAGCTTCTTCTGGTTGTGTATTGTAGACACTACTAAACTGTTATAGTAGGTGTTCCACCGAGGGCGGCTCATTCATGTATAGGCCACATATGGGAGAGCCTCATGCATCCATTGGGCTCCAGTGTATCGACAAATATGACTTTATTTTAAATGATGTTATGTGATAGGAAGAGGGAACTATTCGCAATCAGGTTCAGCGTATTGACTTATCAATTAAGCTTGTACCAATACAAACAAATACACACCAATCCAACTCTTGTTATAGACCGGGGCTGAGTGTCGGCGGCACAGGTGGTTGCTCTACATGCACGTATGCACTTGCTTCAGCTAATTCCTCACAATTAATACTGCATGTGACCTTTTTCGCCAGTGGTTTAAAGCTGTAGCGCTTGATATCCCTGAAAGTGTCAAAACATTGGTCGGAATCTGGCATTTTGTCTGTCAACTGTTCAAGACGCTTAATTATAACTAAAACTGTGCCACTACATTATAACTTGTTGAAGTTTGGGGTAGAGACCACTCGCCGTCGCCTATTGGGCACAGTTATCTGGTGTTGACTTCTGTTATTATGACGATGGGCGAACTGGGAGTTGTTTAACATGGTGGAACCTCAGTTTACTATAAAAGTCACGTTCGGAGGAGAAAAAACCTTGCCAGTTGTCTAGTTGGACTTAATACTTCTCCTACTATAATGTCGTGGTCGGAATAAAACCTCCGGCCTCCCGAACAGCATGTACTATGGGTACGTAAGTCCCACGCTCTTATCCACTAGTCCATAGGGGCGGTCTGATCTGTCCTTGGTATGTGTAAGGATCTTTCTGGAGAAGTGAGGTTATGATGTCTGGTAGGAATGTTGATTTCCTTATGAGCAATGCTGCTAGGTGGCGGTCTGGAAGTTTGTAGTCTTCCGGGCGGAGATGACCATTAAGTATTCTTCGGTGCTTTGGGTAGGCTGGGCAGTTCAGCAGATAATGTACCGGGTCGTACAGTTGTTGACAGTGCCGGCAGTGTTAGATGTGACGGGCCGGGTGTCGGGCAATCTGTTGTAGAGGATATTATGTCCAACTACAGTGGTCTTCGGGTACCAATCATTTGATGCTGATGTATAGTCTGTGTAGATCGATTCCAGTAGATTAGAGATTAATCTGTCAACAAGATAGTTGAATGTGCCTGGAGTATGTTCGGCATATTCGGTGACGTCTAGGCTCATGGCTTCGTTTGCTAGTTTATCGGCTGGTTCGTTGCCCTCAAGGTTAATGTGGCTTGGTACCCAGTGGAGTATTACTTGGATTCCACGCTGCTTGAGGGCTGATGCTGTGGTGTATATTTCTGTGATGATTTCGGGATAGGTGTGGAAATTGACTTCGGTAATGATGGTTAGTGCTTCCATAGAGTCCGAGTGGATGATGACTCATTCATGGATAGTCTGTCTCGATATCCATATTAGTGCGGCTTTGACTGCGTGCAGCTCAGCTAAGGTGATCGAGATGTGGTTTGGGATTCTGCCTCTTATTTCTTCGTATTTTTCTTTGGTGAAGCAGGCCCAGGCTGTAGTTCCGTTATCTTGGGAACTGGCGTCGGTGTAGATGTTGATGGTTGGTGTTCGGCTTTCTTTCAAGTAGGCAATTCTGTTTGTTGCTTCTATTGCTGCGCCTTCTGGATGGGATTCTGTATGATTACTTGTATGGGTGGTTCTAACCATGGAGCACGTTTGTTGGACATTGGGGGGATGATTGGAGGTATCCCGATTTCTTTCTGAAGCCAGGCAGCTTTGATTGACCATGATGCGTCGTTGAAGACTCTGGGATCTTTTTGTGTTTCTTCTTGTACAATGTCGGTCTGAATGGGTTTGGTAGCAGTTCTCAGGAGATATGTGGCCGTTTCCTTCTTTATTAAGAGTCGGAGGGGCAGGATTCCTGATTCTCTGTATATCATGGTGGAGTTGGTTTCGTTGGGTAGCCCCAATATGTAGCGAAGTGGTACTCTTTGTATTCTAAGTTCTGTAAGGCTGTGTTGCAGGCTAGTAGAAGGACGGGCGCAGCGTATAGTATAACTGACTATATCAAGGACTTATACTGGGTTATAAACATCTTGGTGTTGACGCCAATCTTCAGATTGGTGATGGCCTTGATCAAGTTGAATCTGGATTTTACTTTACATTTTGTGTCTGCTACGTGTTGAATGATGGTGGGTCTTCTCTCTATGGTTACCCCGAGATATCTATAGTCGTTGACCATTTCTAGATGTTGTATGCCGAGTTTAAATATAGGTTGTCTAGTTGTGTTGAAAGCCATGGTCTTAGCTGGAGATAAGTATAAGCCTAAGCTGTTGGCTGCTTTGTCTACTGCGTTTAGGGCTTTCTTGAGTTTCTCTGCTGGTCTACTTCCGTGTGAAATCAGAACAAGGTCGTCAGCATAAGCAAGGATGTCTACTGATATTGGTAGAGTCACAGTCAGGAATTGGGCGACGAGACCGTTGAAAATGGTGGGAGATATTGTTGACCCCTGAGAACAGCCAGTAGTGAGATCATGGGGATCGGAGATGGTTCCCTGAATCTTTACTTTTAAGTTTCTGTTTGTTAGAAAGTTATCTATCCATGTGATGATCCTCCCAGATATATCCAAGGAGATAAGGCAGTCCAGCATGGAAAGATAATCAACGCGCTCGAATGCCTTGTCCAGATCCATGAAGGCGACGAACACTGCTTTGCTTCTTTTGGGGCATTTTCTGGCTGTAATCTTGGTTGCTAAATGAACGATGGCGTCTGTAGTTGATCTGTCTTTGACGAAACCGAAGATATTTTTCGTCTTGGGTTTTTTTCACACGATAATCCATAGCGAGCGTAATATACACAGGCAGTGGCTCGTGAAAGTTCGGAAATTAAGGATTTAGGGAACGTTTTAATTGAAATATGATAGCTGGTGGTTAGAATTATTTTGAGTGTGGTAGTGCATCTGATTGGGAATAAAATAATTGTTTGCTACGTTATATTTATTTTGAAATGTGAAATTTCTTTTCCCGTCACCTTTAAAAGTAACACCCGTTTTATATTTATGCTAAAACTGATAACAGAACAGAATATGGCAGTTTTTCATTATTAAAAAAATATTTATGATCATAGTTGTTATTCTGAATTTTGTATGTAATCTGGGAAACCCTTACTATTTTTATTGGAATACCGAATGGACACTATGCATCGGAAAGTTAACTACTGTTAATACGTGCAAAATCATATAAAATTGAAGACACCAGTATCCAATTTATAGGGATAGTACACCAAAATAAAGCAGTTTGCTAAGACGTTCACAAGTGCAGTGATTTCCTCATGGATAAATCTGCAGTCTCGTCCCCAGTTCAATTCAAAATGGCATCAAGCTATCTGCAGCAAAGATTTGTTTCAGTGCCAACAAATCTATTGAAGCCACCACTGGAGTAAATTTCTCTCTGATTACTATTGATTTCAGTATCTCAACGATTGTGTATAAAACCATGATATACTCCACAAACACTTCTCTAAACCGTCCAGGATCGATTTAATACACGAATGGAAGGATAATCCTTCTACAGTGACCACACAATAATATATAACTTTTTATAGAACGTTTCTGATCTATCTACCATAAAGGTGTCTATGGAGAACATCCTCACTGTGATTAAACCCAAACAAAAGTTCTCTGTTTATAACTCTGAGATTACAATTAAATACTGAATATTTCACGTCAGTATACTTCCGTAAACAAGAATATTATATGACTTTATGTGATAAGTGTCGGGACATTTCAAGGTATTTTGACGTGGAATGGCTCATCTAAGACTCAATTACGTGCATCCAGGACATTCAAGACAACTTCATGTGATATTGAGAACTGATTTGTTCCTGAATCAATTTCCCATTGGACGGGGTTTATTAGAGGACTTTCTTTATGTGTGTGATCACGTTAGCGGACTTTGCCTTTTATTGTTAAAGAATGAATAATCGTAATTAGTTTTATGCCTTCGTATGACGGAATCTAATAATCAAGTTAGTGTGCTAGCTCTTCATATAGACCTATAAAGTGTGTGGAGAGAAGCTAGTTTTTCATATGGGGATTATTTCAAGGGAATTTATTTTAATATATATGAGTTCTTTCGGCGTATTTTCTTAACTTCATTCAATAACAAAAATCATAATACAATAGCTAATCAGGATACCCTTATGATTGGACGCCGGAATGTCAGCAGGCATTTGAAACATTGAGATATGCTCTTACTACGGCACCTATTCTTAGTTTCCTGATACCAGGGAAACCTTGCATTTTTGATACGGACGCCAGTGGGATTGACCTCGGGGCAGTGTTGTCTCAGGAACAGGATGGCGTAGAACACGTTATTGCGTATTACAGTCGATGCCTGTCAAAAGAGGAGCGTCGGTATTGCGTGACGCGACAGGAGCTCTTTGCGGTAGTGGAAGCCATAAAACATTTCCATCACTATGTCTGTGGTGTGCCAACTCGGGTGCTGACTGATCATGGTGCACTCACATGGTTGCTGAGTTTCAAAACTCCAGAAGGTCAGATGACAGGCTGGCTTGAGGTCATTGGATAATATAATCTGACAATCAAGAATAGGTCAGGCCGGCTCCATGGGAATGCCGACGCACTGTCGAGGAGACCATGTAACAATTGCAAACACTGCAAAAGTAAGGAGATTAAGCACTCTGAAATGTTGTTCGTATCCCATGTATGGGAAATCCCCAAGGGTAACAGATAAACAAACTGGCAGGTTGGGTAGAAGGGTGGCCATCCTGTTATTTCCAAGGTACTGGGAAGGGTTATAGCTGGCGAAAAACCCTCGTGGAAAAATTTAAAAGCAGAAAGCCAACTGGTCCGTTCGTGCTCGTCATTATGATCAGAACTTGAAGTCCATAATGGGGTCTTGTATAGACGATGTTCCTTAGACGGTGAACTGGAGGAACGCCCCAGACTAGTAACTCTTAACCCATTGAGCAAGGAAATCATGCGACATCTCCATACAAATCGGACCGCCAGACACATTGGACTGCGTAAAACTAGCTTGGGTTACTGGTGGCCGGGTTTGATGACAGATGTCGAACGTTGGTGTCAAGAATGTTGGCCGTGATAATTTCGTAACCGGCGCGGTCTTCGGCATCACAAGTTACACCAAGAGCCAGTGGGCTCCCCTATGGAAAGAATGGGGATACACATCTTGATTGCCGATGTTCTGGTGACAGAAGATGAGCCACCACCCAAATGTCCAGTAGAATATGTAGAATGGGTGAAGGAAGTTATGGAAGAATATTTTGAGCGTGCTAGGGCACATCTAGCTAAGGCAACCGAAAGACAGAAGCGTCACTGTGCGCTATATCTATACTTCTGGTGTACAATCCATGTCGCAGAAGTCACCCCTCTTCCAATAGATAACCTGGAACGTTCACAAAGCGAACCATCCACACCTGCTAGGCGGTGATCCGACTACACGCTGCTACTTTGTCTCACCGAAATCAGCGTCTATTCGCCTGAGAAAAGTCATCGATATTCTGTACAGGATAATGCCCGACGAAGCAGGCAAACTGTGGTAGGCCAGGACCGGAGACCCGAAGCTGCCTTAATGACAAGAACCTGATCGATGTGATGCTAAAGACGAACACCGCTGACCTACATTCTGAACATAATAAACCTCTATGCCCTGCCGAACTGGGATGTGAATCTGGAAATCGACCATCATGCGGGATATGCACGCCTATAGCGTGTCGGATAGGACACTCAAACTGCCGTAATTAAATAAGACGATCGAGAACAAATAGAAAAGATACAAGTACTTCACATATGAGCGATGATAATATTTGTTATGTACACTATCGTGGGCTGAATCCAGCCTTTGCTTCGGAGTAATCGCCAGAATCACCGCAATCAAGACGAAAATGCTTGTGCTTCGTACTTGTGGTGTTCATTATCTATTTGTTCACGGAATTCGCCGGTGATGTTCGTCCTGTGTACAGTAGACTATTCGTCGCTGCCCATATTCCAGATGCTGGCGGCCATCAACGACTGGGGCTTTGTGATGTTCTACAGCTGAACACTGAAAGATGTCGGCATATTTACAGAATGATCCTCCGCGAACCTAGTGACATCACTGTGGCCAAAGTAGTAAGCAGCTCTCAGGAGACATACTTCAGGCTTATCAAGGTGACCGTCGCCCTGGAGGTGGCTGACGAGATCTTGCTGCTTAAGTATTCATTTGTGGCAGATCTGTTATTATCAATAATTTATGTACTACATGTAATATAGTTAACTACATCCTTTGCCATTTTACTCCAGCATGTAGTTCTTGTTTAGTTAGCGTTTTTATAGGTTAATGTAGATACATGTGCACAAGTCTTTTATGTGGGTTTTTTCTTTGCGTCTTATTTGCTGGGTGTGTTACACCTGGAATATGCACGTCTTGGCTTTGAGCTGGTCGGATCAGTTTGGCGCCAATGCAAGGAGGGTCTCAGTACGGGATCGTTGCAGTACCCCATGAGTGAGGAGGATATTTTCACGCCTTAATCTCTAGGCGATACTATTTGGTATCAGGATCCAGCTCTCAGTGAATCATGCACAGCCTTGGCTTCCTGGTTAAGATTCATTCGGGGCCGCATCGTTGACCAGAACACACCTTGTTTATAAAGCGCGTTCTGGTCATATAGTATATAATTAGATGTAGAGGTATTTAACACCTACTTCTAGAGTAGGTATCATTCACTTATATATATTATATCTTGAAATATATGTGGTATGAGTTATATGGTTCCTTCTTGTGGATATTGTATATATATATATATATATATATATATATATATATATTTCTTTATAGGCATTATAATATAGTCTTTAGATCTAATTTATTAAACATAGATATACCTGCACATATTCACAACTTAGTTAGTTAATTTATATGGCTTGACTGTGACATGTGTTGGTGAATGTATATACACTACCTCTTCCTCACATAACACCCCACACGCGTTACACTTACAATACGTCACATCTGGATTAAGAGTTCGCTGTTCCCCGGTGAGCATTACAATTTTGTGAACACAGGTTACCAGCTAGAGTGGCGCATCGTAGTAAGAAAGCACAGAACTAGCGAATATTTGGATGGTGACGTTAATTCATTCGTCGGTAGACGGTGCCATCAGTATTTAATAGCATCGACTGTCCCATAATAGAAGAGCCGGAATCCTTTATATCAACTGGTTAATGCCAATGGCCTTCAGCCGGCTACGTCCGCCAGCTGAGGACAAGAACCAAGCAAGTCAAACGGCGTCTATATAAATTCTATAATTAAAAAGAACCTAACATCAAATAATTCTCATCAGTAATTCTGTACGGTAATTCTCCATAACGCTTGATACAACAGCCACTTGATACATTTTAAAGCAGATGAAGTAAATAGCTCTGACGTGGTTTAAAAGACGAGAAGAAATTCTTTGGAAGAGGTATACAATCATTCAGGTGAGCTATGGAATTCTAATTGAAACAACATTAATGTGTTCATGGCTAAATTTGTAGATGATGTTCGTTTTTTGAACAACATCCATATTCACCATAAACAAAAAATAAATTTCAATTTTCCATGAAGCTAGATAATTAAAGGCTGCCCCTGTGTCAAAGCATTTGCCATGTGCTTTTCTTCTGTCGCTTTTGATGCACTGTAGCATGGACAATACTCTGCTTGAATATATATATATATATATATATATATATATATATATAGTGTTTGATCTGATCATTTAATTTTCCCATGAATTAGCTAATTCATTGACCACACAAGAATCATTTCACAATAACCAATGAATTTTAGACAGTGAAAAAAGACGAACCGCTCATAAGTTACCATTCCTCGGAAGACATAGGCTTCATCAACGTGGTTGAAGTCCTTTTGGGGCATTTCAGTAGACGACGACGAGTTGCAACACATTAGCCAACCCATTAGTGAGTATGGAGTTCACGTTACGCTCAGGTATGTGCAGGCTGGCTCGGTGTTAGGAGTAGGAATCTTGGGACCACTGATGGCACTATGTGAGCCTGTTGTCAACGTTATCAGCGTAGCTCGGATGGCTGGAAAATGTGGCAAAACCGCAGCCTTGTTTGGCTTCGTTTTAGGACCAGTCGTTACTATGTTCAATGTGAGAAATATGAACATGGAACAGATAACGGAAACGTGTT